>PITA01022929.1:0-29288 GCA_004023965.1 Spilogale gracilis | reverse complement strand
CTCCAGACCCTCGAATTTGTTTCTACCTTTTTGCCGATGTTCTTTGTCTCTCGTGGCGGTCCAGAAGTGGGAAATATCACATTTCAGGCTGGTTTCATGGGTGTTCACGGTGGTCTTGTAGTGGTTTTTTTGTTGGAATTCAGCTCTCTTCAGGGAACTCCCTGAAATGCGGTCACCTGGCCTTCCGCCATCTTGACCCCGAGGTTAGGTGATATTTTTAAGATAATGCATCAGTGGAAGAGCTGGGATTTAAATTCAAGCAATCTGGCTCTATGATCTAAGAACTTCAACCCTAGATATAGTATTCATTCTATAACAACAAATTAGTCTTAAAAGAATTTATAATAAGCAGAAATTACTTCTACATGGGTTTTCTTCATGAAAAAGAGGGATAGGGTGATTTAAGTGAAATAAAGTATTTGAATGAGGGGAAAACAACTTTCAAAAATGTGTGGCAGTATAAAAGCCTACAGTAAGTTCAGAAGGAAGTGAGGAAGCCAATTATAGTTAAGCTGAAATTATAAATATTAAGTTAGTGGAAAATTAAGTTTAAGAGTTTTAGTTGGACCAAATTCTATAACAGGATTTATAGACCAGATTCTATATGGATCGGGTGTTGGGTTTTAACCCGTAGGCTATGTCTATGCAAAAGACATACCAAGGACCTAGAAACATTATTCTGGTAGACAATGAAGAGACTAAAATAGACAAACAGAAAATGGCAGAACTGAACATGATTATTAGAATCCACAGTCTGTGATCTAAATCTTCACATTATCAATTAGATGATCCGAAAGAAGATTATGGAAAACAGCAAAATGCCAATGTTTATGGAGATAATAGGTGGCACTTTTCCAGAATTGAAGAAATTCTTAGACAGTAAGAATATTTTGAGTGTGGAACAGGTTGGACAAAAATAAGTGCACCTCTTGCCATTTGGTGGCAAATAAAATAACAAAATATTGAAGAAAAATATTAAAAGTTATTAGAGAGGAAAGAAAGATCATATTCAAACAAAATAATGAAGCATTTGGAAGACATCTCACAGAAAAGAAATAGATGCCAGAAAACAATGCAATGATAGGAATCATAAATAACACTCTATAAACATCAGTCAAGCTATTCTGTAAGATTGAGTATAAAATAAAGACATGTCAGATAATATAAGACTAAGACAATACCAGAGGAAGAATTTCTGTAGAAAGTTTTTTTTTAATAAGAATTACATAATAAGCAGCACAGAGTTCTAGAAAAACAACCAGTAAAACTGAGAAATTGACATTTTAATAAGTTAAAATGTAAACATATTAACGTAACCATTGGTATTAAAAAGACAAAATTAAAAATTTGATTAATACTAGTCATTGAGAATGTGCTAAATGAGAATTCAAACAAATTTCAATATCGTATACTTTAAGACAACAGAAGTGCAAAATAATTTTAGATTCTGTCTAAAAAATTTTACCTACAACTGTATGTCAAACATGTAATACTAACAATTAAAACAACAGAAAAATAATCTCTAGATTCTGAACCACAAGGGGGAAAGAGGAAGAAATTTAAAGATTTACCAAGCAGGAAAAAAAAGTGAATATAAACTCAAATATATCATAATCACATAATTTAAAAGGAGCTAAACTCACTATTTAAAAGGGTGAATATTAGCTCAAATTTTATAAAATACTAAAAACTATAAATCTAACTCTATACCCTTCAAAAAAACATACCTAAAATGGAACTACATAAGATATTTGAGATCAAAGAAATAGAAGAACTTATAAAGGCAGATGCTAATAAAAGTAAGCTACCAAAGCAAATATTAATATCCAACTAAAGGACTTTAAGGTGAAATGAATAAGGATAAAGAAATAAGATACTAAATAGGTAGAAATAATATTAACTTACATGTATCTAATAATGTAGCATCAAAATGAAGATAGCAACATGTGTCTGAATTAGAAGCAACAAACAGAAGAATTACCAAGACTTTAATAAGACTAAAGATGTAATTAGATGTATATATTTTTTCAAGTACTTGTTGAACATTATAGCCATGTGCTCAGCTATTAAGTGCTACTTATAGTGTGTCATCAATGCTCACTTGGACTATATTATAGGAAGTTACTTTAAACTACAATTCTTTTTCTTCATATATTTTTTAAAATTTAAATTTAATTAATTAACGTATAATGTTTTATTTGTTTCAGGAGTAAAGTCTATGATTCATCAGTCTTGTATAACACCCAGTGCTCATTACAACAGACCTTCCACAAAGTCCATCACCCAGTTACCCATCCCACCACTTCCCTCTGCTCCAGCATCCCTCAGTTTGTTTCCTAAAATTAAGAGTCTCTTGTGTTTTGTCACCCCCCCGACTTTGTCTTGTTTCATTTTGCCTTCTCTTTCGTTGTGATCCTCTACCTTGTTTCTCAAATTCCACAATAAAAAAATAAAGAAATCTTGCCACTTACAATGACATGGATGAAACTAGAGGGAATTATGCTAAGGGAAATAAGTCAATCCAAGAAAGACAATTATCGTATGATCTCACTGATATGTGGAATTTAAACTACAATTCTGATCAGCTTGCAGAGCTGGATATTGTGGTAAGTTCCTATTATCCAAAATAAGGCTGCTACAAGATCTCCTAATGCATGTGCTCTTCTCACAGTGTGATGTTAAAGTTCCTCCCTTACAGAAGTGGAGTCTGTGTTTCTTCCCTGTAAGGATAAGGATGTGACAGTAGGTAGAAGAGGTGCTATGTGATTTCTGAGGTTACATCATAAAAGACAATACAACTTCTGCCTGGTTCTCTTGAGATGCTTGTTCTGGGGACTCAGTAACCGTGGGAAGCCCAGGTCACACGTAGATGCCAGATGGAGGTGTTCTCACTGACAGCCCCAGCTGAGGTCCCAGACATGTGACCGAGAAGCTTTTCCTTAAATGGCCCAACTCCCAGTCATTGTTATACTATAAATGCATGAGAGAACCAGACCACCTTTTTGAGTCTAATCAACTCCCCAAACAATGTCATAAAATAACTGTTGGTGTTTTAAATCCACTGAGTTTGGGAGTTATTTGTTACACAGCAAGAGATAACTGGAATATTATGGTGTTTAGTTTTGTCTTGAAATTAACTGTTTCAGAGCATGTGGGTGGCTCATTCAGAGGTCTTCAGCTCAGGTCTTGATCCCAGGGTCTTAGGATGGAACCTCACATCAGACTCTTCGCTCAGCAGAGAGCCTGCTTCTTCTCCCTCTGCCTGCCGCTCTTCCTACTTTGCTCTCTTTCTCTGTAAATAAATAAAACCTTTAAAGAATTTTTTTTAAAAAATAAATTCTCTGTTTCTTCTTTTTGCCACAATTCTGTTGGAGACCTCCTTGTTGCCTTGTACAAAGAGTGTTCAGGTGTCTCAGATACTTCCCATCAGATCCTGCCACAGGTTCCCATGTGCCAGTTAAAATTACGTTGTGATACTAATCCCCTTCATCTTACTATTCCTTTTTTATCCTTCATACCATTAATATTATTTTGAGATGAAGCCACTGGCTAACTGGTCTCCTGCTAATAAAAATTGCAAGTTAAGATCAAATAATTTGCTTTGAATTAAATTATAGGTTAACACATGGGAAACTTGATAAGTATTTGCGATTTTTTTCAGTTTTATTGAAATATAATTGATGTACAACATTGTATAAGTTTAAGGTGCACAGAACAATGACTGACATACATATATTGCAAAATGATTACTGCAAGTTTAGTTAATGTTTATCACCTGCAAAGAATTTGTAATTGATGTCAAATGATTATGATAATAACCCTGAAGATCTGTGAAATGAGTTAGAATCATAAGGTTAAAATTCCTCTTCCCTACAAAAGCTTAACCAAGATCCAGGGGCATGAGTTTGGGAAGGTTTTCACAATACATAGAAATATGATAAAAAATTGACCCAAGTTTTTAAGTGGAAACCAGAAAAAGGAGAGGTGCTGTACATTTTTTCAGCTTTCTCTCCTAAGTGTTAATGGAGACTAATTCATCACTGTTGGCATCAGGAGGGAATAAAGGTAAATAAATCCTCAAAGGAGAGCTATGACTCTTCTCCCTCCAAGTTACAAGTTAGTATCAAATGGTAAAAGTGAATATGAAATGTAATGAAGTGAAATAAAATAATAAGATCTATTGCTATACAGTCATTCGTAGGTGACAATTTTTCTCTGTTTTGTGCTTAAATGGTAAAAACTGTACTCCTTCCCCTTTTCTTTCTTTAAGGCTTTCTGCCTATAGGTGTTACATATTTTTCCCTACTTGAACTAACCATGTCGGAGCAGGACAGCTGACCTTCAAAAGTAAATACGATTAAAGCTGAACAAATCAGGTAATTACAATAAAAACATGGCTTGACAAGCAACCTCTGGACAGAATTACAGTGCTGTATACACACTACACATTCAATTAAAGTGATTGGAAATGAGGAAACTAATGCCTTTACCTAAGATTTTTAAAGTGCCAACACCCTACCTTCTTCTATGGATTAGAGAAGAGATTAGGAGAAAAGAGAATTCTCCAGTGGTTTTATGCAGGATCACTGTCCCATAAGCGTAGAGAGTCATTCTTAGAGCCTGGTTGTGTCTTTCAATTTCAAAGGAACGTTTACTGTGCCATGATCTTAATTCTTTATTCATATTCAATATTATGTGTTAATGATCTGTAATTACACAAGATTTTTTATTCTGCATAGTTGACTTTGCCTTACTACACAGGCTTTCTGCCATGTTTCTGTGGGTATAATCACATGTTCTGCTATTTGATCAATAGCAAATGGTTAGGTAATCAGTTTAGGGTTAGAAACAAATCAGCATGCAAATCTAACTCATCCTCATTTTTCTAAAAGCACCATACACAATGATAAAAGTTTTTTGACAACTTAAGGTTGTATCAACAGAGGAAAATAAATTTACACCATATAGTTTAGGTTCCTTAGTTTCAAACCAACAAGTTTTGTTGTTGTGTTTGAAAAAAAGCAGTTCTTGGTTTGTTGATTCTGTCTATAGTGTTGCATTGTTTAAAGTCGTTATAAAGTCTTGAATCTTCATACTATACTCTAGGGACATCTCTTTCAAGACTGGTTGATCAGAGCGAGTTCACACTGATAGACCATGAACTTTTCATGATGGACAAATATGAACTTTTATTATATCACCCTAAGTATAAATAAAGGCATTAGTCAAATTTATAAATGAATCATCTCAAGATTCACTTTTTTAGAAGACGAAAGTGCTCATTACCATACCATCACATTTGCTAGAAAACTAGAGAGATACTGAAAAGCCTATTTTTTTTTTAATTTCAGAATTGTCACCAATATCTGAAATTCTAGGCTCAGTCATTTGATAGTGACAGTAGTCTTTTCTCATAATTGACTTTTCAGGATAAATTTGCTAATAGTTATTATTTACTCTCTACTTGCTTCATGAAACCCCTCTTATATCACCAATTTGATTGTTTAACAGCTCATAAGTCAAGTCTGTATGATGTTTTCTTTCAAAGTTGACACATTTCCAGTAGGATGGGGATTATCAGGCTTTTGGGTCCATATCTGTATTGATTCTATTACCGTGAGCAAGTTATAACATTTCCATGGCTTGAGAGGCTCCCTTGCTAACATGCAGGTAACATTTCCTGCCAACCTATCTTATAGTTTTGTTTTATTAATTGAATGAAACAATGCATGTAAAACCACTTTATAAAATGTTGCAAAACTATGCAATGCCATTATTGTGCTGCTGGGCACATTTAATAAATGCCTCAATTAGGAATGAGTACTCCAGGAGGAGGATGTATATGTGGAATTGGACCTTGATTTCCAGCAATCAGAGGACATTAACAAAAATTCTAACACTAACTAGTTATGTGATCTTAGAGAAGTCCTTTCCCTTCTTGATTATATCTACAAAACGAGCTGCAAAAAATTTCAATTATACTTCAAAAGTCCCCATAAATACCAAATGACATGAATGCCTGTATCTGTTTTTACCTATCAGTACATAATCCCATAGAATATTAGTAATCAAAATTATATTTTCTAACATTATATCATGGAAAAATTTTAAACGTACAGCATATAGCATATACACACTGCCTACTTGGTATTTTATTATACTTTCTTTATCCTCTATGTATCTATTCATCAATCTATCGAGACTTTGTTTTAATAAAAATACAGAATTTTAGATCTGGAAGGACTTTAAATAGCTCTTAATCCAGCCCCTTCCTTTTATGGAGACTGAGACTAAGAACATAGGATAGAAATAATATGCAAGCTGTAAACTGCTCACGGTTGAAAACTACTTTTTAGAAGTGATTTTGTTGCTTTTAACAAATGTTCAAGCTTCAGCTATGTGGTCAAAATCATTTTAAGTAAAAACAAGTTTAAAAGGGTTTTGTCCATGTCTACACTATGTATTGGATTTTGTATGTAGAGAACTATATCTCTATCTGAAAGATAAAAACTCATTTCTGCCACCCACCAAGGTAATTTTTACAATACATCTGCCTTTTGGTGACAATCCACTTCTCCTAACCCTTCCCATCACTCAGTTAAGCATTAGCATGTGAAAAATTGCAGCTGTCAGAAATGTAAAAATAATTATGCCCACCTTGGTCTTTTCTATTTAATAATTTGGGCCATGGATTGGTAACCTTTGTTTTGCCTACTGTGCAGTCATAAATTACTTTTATAGATCAAGAGAATTTGAACTTTCAAAAGTGCTGTTTTAG
This sequence comes from Spilogale gracilis, assembly GCA_004023965.1. Taxonomy (NCBI): domain Eukaryota; kingdom Metazoa; phylum Chordata; class Mammalia; order Carnivora; family Mephitidae; genus Spilogale; species Spilogale gracilis. The sequence goes on along the minus strand of PITA01022929.1, from coordinate 22,510 downwards.
CTTAAAATGTTATGATTTAGGTATTCTATTTATGTAAGAGGAAACTAGTGACAACTATAGTAAGCAATTTTTTTTATTATTATTCCTTGTTCAAATTGTTGCCTTAGCTGGGTTTCTTACCTCAAAATAATAGTGTATCTATCTATAGGAGAGAGTTTGACTACATATGTAACCACCAGACATTTAAATAATCACAAAAGAAAGAATCCAGGTCTTTGAAAGTAATGGAAATGATCTATAATTTCATCAAATTACCACTTTGATCACTTAATGTATGTGAATTTCTGGAGACCCATTGGAACCTTTAAGTCACATTCAATTCATATTATGATATTTGGGAAGTTAAACACTTAAATTGCTTTCCATCTAGCTAGAAAAGACAAATGCATTTTTAAGTATCAATTTTAAGGTGACATGGGATAAACATTCTAGATTACTGTTGTTTTTTCCAGGTTATTGGCCTACAAAGAAATAGAAAGTCCATATAAATGTGAAAAAAAAAAGTCTACCTTTTAAACTACTATTGATATCTATAGTTTGTTTATTATCTAATAATTTTAAATATGACAGTGTTTAGTTTTCTAGCAATTGTGGGTTATAGTATTTAATAACTTGCTCAGTATTATAAAGTACAGTTTTTTATATGAAAGCAAATTAAATGCTTTCATTTGAAAGTCATTCTTAGCCATGCACTTTGTTGCTCCAATTAAAATGTCTAAAGTATAAAGGATTTATTTGAAAACATGTTGCTTTTATTTTCTTATATGATACACATGATATAATAATTTGTCAGGGAATTCCTTTTATACCTCCAAATGGCAAAAATCATCATTCTCATAAGTCCCCAAATATTCCCACAAAGTACATGATTGCTGCGCATTATTGATTTCATTTTGCTGTTGGGGAAATCAAGGCATTAGCATAGCTCAAGTATTACTCGACCATAGGCCAAACATTACCTATGATATGCATGGAAAATCATCTGAGAAAGCTAGTCTTCCAACATTCAGAGTATTGTTTTATTATGTTTCAACACATCCATCATCCATCTTACAGAAGCACAATTCAAGAAAAGTAGCAGGATCTTTGATGACAGGAGCAAATCTGTTTTTCTCAGCCTATAGCACTGTGTTTATTATTTTCAAAATTTAAATTAATATAGGAAGTGATAAATGATTGTAGAATCGCCAAATGTGAGATAATAAATTAATAACAAAAAGAAAAAAACACACACACAGGAGTGAAAAGGCAATCTAAATGTTTCAATAGTCAAAGCACTCAAACATGGATTGGGAATGGATACATTGTTTAGAATTTATAACAGTTTATTTTTTCTACTCTTTCTTACTGTATTTACATTCATGGTGATCATACATGAAAGAGAAAGGATAATGCTGTCTACCCTTTATTTCATACCCTCTTTACCCTGTTTATAAGAAATTCTCCTCTATGGTCATAGCAGGGACTGAAAGAAAATGAGAGTTGGAAAAAAAAAATTCATGAAATTCTGGAAGGGTGGGAATGGAATCCCATTTTTAGCACTGCTCCCCTGAAATCTGGAAAACCTGTATTACTCGAGATACCACATCTTTCAAAGGGGTGAATGATGAAAAAAAAAAATGATGTGGAGAAAAGAAGGTTCTGAGAGCAGTGCCTTGGGTTGTTTATCTGTCAGATCCCCAAAATAATGCAGGAGTTTTCTAAGATTGGAGGAGCACTTAAAGAAAAAGAAAAATTGTTAGCTTCCATTATGCATCAATTTCCCTGTTTTTTACTACGGAGTGGTTTTCTTCTAACTTTGACACGGCAGAAGTCTGGGCCCTGGCCAATACCCACAACCTTGACTAAGATCTTGCAACACAATTTCCTTGGGAAATAATATTTGTTCATCTAGAACTCTCTTACTCTGTTTGGTTCAGTGCAATGGAAACAAAAGCATTATTGTTAATTAATCTGCTTGCAGTTCTATTCTGATTCCCAGCTCCAAGAAATGTATCTCGGAAATCTTTGAATATAGCAGCTGTTAATCAGTCTTAAGCTTTCATGTTTATCCTAATTCAAAGTTTATCCTAATTTTATGCCTTCTGCACACCACTGATGATCAAGTTAAGTTTTCAATTGTCATGCAAGTTCGTTTGCCTTTTCAGTGTATTGTGCTTCATCACCTTCGGAAGTTTGACAAAATGCTGTCTATCTGTCTCCTCCTGGGGTGTCTTGGTCTCCTACAGGGTTCGGTGGTTTATGTGATGTCATCAGCAGAGAACATGCAGGGGTGTCATATCAGATGGAAAAGGAGGGGATCTAAGACTTGACTGAGAGAATCTCAAAGCAAAACATATTAGCTAACCTTCCCTCATCCAGCCTTTATCTGGGACAGTCAGCATGAAATTAAGTTATGACCTATATAGCTTGACTCTACTGTATCTCGGGATGCAAACTTTGATCAAATATTTTTTCTTCTGTGTAATGAAGACTGGCTTTTTGCAATGAATTTTACCTACCTTTAAGAAGGTAGGACAGTTTTTCCTACCTTTGAAAAAGTACTTATTTGTACTGGCTGTGTGACATTTAGGTACAACATACAATGAGGATGTTTGAGAGGTATAAAAGAATTCTCTTTTTTGTCTTTTCTTTTCCCTCTTCCCTCAATAAATGCAGCTGCTTACAGAACAGTTGTTTTTATCTGAATATTTTTCGTATTCACGTGGAGAAAAGAGAATATGGTGTTCATTAAATGGCCTTAATAAATGAGAACATCGAAAACACTGTTTCCGTGGGATTTGCGTTGCAGTAATAGCCAGTCATGATGAAGCTAGAACTCGCCCGTGAGAAAAAGCAGGGTTCCTCCAGGAGGGACAGACCGGCTCAGAGCAGGGATGTACTCGCACCCAGATTCCTAATTTCCATAAAATTGTAGTGCTTTGTTTTCTTTGCTTGCTTGCTTCTTTTATCATTTGGGAAGGATCTTAGAGTCCAATTATTCTAACTGTCTCATGATACAGGTGACAAAGTTGAATTCTTTAAGATCTCACAGGTCCTTCGTGCCCCTTACTCCACAACCACTTGATTCTTACCAAGCTCTGAGTTGTGGGTATTCTATGAGTGTAGGACAGATGATTTACCTAAACGTTTGACCAATGTAAACTTTCTCCCAATGCATACAAGTCATCTAGTAACTGAGGACAGCCAGAGAATGCACAACTTCCAACCTGTGGAACAAAGGCTCTTTGCTTAGGAACGCCATAGTCATGAGCTCCACGGTCCCTAACATTCTTGTGCCTAATGTGCTGCTGGTGGCCTCAGCTCTGGTCACAGCCCTCTGTACTGAATATTTCTGGTGAGACTAACTCTAAATGTCCAAGGGGCCCACTGGGACCTGAAACAGAAAAGCAATAGAAATATGCAAGCTGCTGGTGGATGTTTATCTCATCAAAATCTGAGAAATTGGTGCACTTCCCAGAAGAGTTCTCTTGTGATAGAAATGACTCTCAGAATTTGAGACCCTGCCTGCTCTTTTTTTACATACCTAGAATTTTCCTCTCTTTCTGCTTTTCTAAGCATGACAGGACAGATATTCTTAGATTCTCCTGCTCAGGGACACCCCAATACATCCTCTTACATCAATCTCTGCTCAGGAAGATTTACATAAGGGTTTATTTTTATGATCGATATTCAAAACTATACATTTTGTTTTGTTTGTGTCTTAAATATAGTACTTAATATAATTTTTCAAAGTATGCTTAAGCAGAGATTCCACTTACTCAGGCTTGCACTGAGAGTTAAGGATCCAGGAGTGTAAATTTGCATCGCCCTCCAGAATCCCTGTTTCTTGTTAACTTGTGATTTGATGGGAAAATGAGACAGCTTTCCAGCAACTAAGTGATTTTAAAAAGTTTTAAAAATATACTGCATTCAGCCCATGCTACTGAGTTTTTCACAGAGTGATTGTAAAAATACCCATCTGGGCAAATAAAGTGAAAACAGAAACTTTGGTTCCGGTTAAGTCAGGTGCAGGAAACTTTCCAGGGATGATAAAGTATCCCTCTTTTGCCTCCTTTCTGCACATTCTCTCCCACAGACTCTCAATCCCACACAGTTCTTTTGCTAGACTAATCCAGCCCTGTCCAAAATGTGCTGCCCTGACTACATTAATACTGTCCCTAAGAAAAAGGGTTCCAGGTCAACTAAGGAATAACACAGTCGACAATGAATAACAACAAAGATAGCCAGATAAACTACTGAATGTCAACAAAAATAAGCAGACTTACTTACTTCCGATTTCTTCTATCGTTTTGGCCAGTTTTCCTTTATTGTAACTTTCCTTAGGAAAAGTATAGGGAGATGGATAAGCCATATAAAGTTTTTCAAATTCAATTGGACCACAGACTTTTCTTTTCAAGATACATTACGCAGACGCAGTGTTTTGCAGGATAATTTTGAGAAAACTTTAACCAACCTGCACAACTCAGCATCTTATTCTGTTTCCTCTGCTGACACCTTGTATGTGTGTGCCATTTAATTTTTTTCTCTTCTTGTTCTGTAGCTTCCCTTAAACGTAAGTGATTACTTGGCACTCATTTTTCCATACCTCTGGAATGATATATAGTGATTGCTGTTTGAGAATTCTAAATGGTGTAAGAGAAAAGGTACGTCCACAGTTGACAATCTCTTCAACCTGATTAATGTTAGCAGAGTACAGTGAATTACCAACATGGATCTAGATTATTCATCACTTGCCCTAAATCAAGAGAGCAATTGATAATGTTTCATTCTATTAAGAAAACATTATAACGCATATACATGCATGCATATGACTCACTTTTGTAGATCAGTGGACCACTACTCACAATATCCCACCAGATAATCGCATTAAAATCCATGATTGAAAAGCCTGGCTTATTCAATAAGGGTTAATACATGAAAAATTCTATGCTCCTCTTCAACAAAAAAGAGAAAAATTATAGTTGATTTTTTTTTTGTTTAGTACTGAAGAAAATAGATCTCACCGCCTCCAAAACTGTATTTCTCAACTATTAGATTAGATTAGATGAAACAAAAGTGCCTTGTCAAAAACCATGTGTTTTTATTAAATGCAAGGTATTTTGATCCAGTATTTGTCACTCTATGGAAATCTGCTGAGTGGTGCTCACACAGGTGGTATTTTCAGGCTCTGCCATCTCGTTGTTGAAACAAATAAGACTGTATATATAAGAATCTCATCTAAATGTATTTAAAGGAAACAAAGTAACATGTTGCATTAAAGGTAGGAGTTGGAGTTTTATTGCTAAGGAAAGTCAATAGGACCCCAAATGTTTATAAATCTTCAATTTATGGAGCAAGGATGCTCTAGAGCTGTGTTGTTCCATATAGATGGACATTACCGGGGCACCTGGGTGGCTCAGTGGGTTGGGCATCTGTCTTCAGCTCAGGTCCTGATCTCAGGGTCCTGGGATCAAGTCCCTCTGCTCAGTGGGGAGCTTACTAATCCCTCTCCTTCTGCTCCTACCCATGCTTGTGCTATCTCTCTCTGTCAAATAAATAAAATCTTAAAAAAAAAAAAAAAAAGATGTGCATTATGACTAAAGACTGCCTCACAGTGAGGGGCAGAAGTCACCAGAAAGTTCCCACTGTCCTCCCACTCAGTGTTCTCTCTGGGATCACCAATCACTGACCTGTATATGGAACATCTCAGAACCAGCAGGCCCAGCAAGGAATTTTGGCCAAAGATTCCAATATCCTGCTAGTCACACATACATCTTTTTACATAACCAGGCCTAACAGCTGAACTCTCTGGGGAATCTCACTGGGCCCAGCTGCAAATCATCAGTCTTATTGTTATCAATAAACATTGCTGACAAGCTCACACAAACCACCCTTGGACCCAGGCTTAGAATCAGTACTTTTCTTGCTGAAGGGAAAGCCTCATGTATGTACATGGGCACAAAAAACTCAAGCCAATTCTAGATCTGTTACAGTCAGCCCTCACAGTGAACATATTCTAAAAATTTCTCATAGATGTATTCTGGTATGCTAACATGATTTGATCTTTCTTTCTTTCTTTCTTTCTTTCTTTCTTTCTTTCTTTCACATTTGCTTAAGGAATTGTTTTGTAAAACCCAGTTTATTTAACACTTACTGTATACCAAGCACTGTTTTCATGGCTTTCCAAATATTATCTCATCTCATATTCCCAGATTACAAACCTAAACAATATGATAGTGGAATGAAAGAATGAAGATCTTTTTCAGCATTACATTATGAAGATTTCAAACATACAACAAAGTTGACTTTGACTATTCTGACTTTGGACAGCCATAGATGATTTTTGTCTACTTCACAACTTTATATAAAAGGAACTATATGGTGTGTACCATTTACACAAAGCTTTTTTTTGTTCAACTTGTTTTTGAGACTAATGAAAGTTTACATATTAATAGATTGATTCTTTTTATTAATAAGTAACATTTCATCATAGGAATATACTGCAGTCTATTTAATTCATTCTTCTACTGATGGACACCTAACTGTGTTCCTAAACCTCATCTGTAATAAGAAAAGGTGCAATGAACTTTCATTGACAAATTGCTTTGTGAAGACACAGAATTTCTCTGGAGTGCACGGAATGGCTATGTCACACAATGGTTGATTTGTGTTTAACTTTCTGACTTCCGAACAGTTTAACAGCATAATGGTACCATTTTATATTCTACCTACCCAGGTGTTAGAATACTTTTTCCTCTAAATCCTCACAAACTTTTGATATTACCAAAAATTTAGTTTTAACTATGGTGGTAGCTGTGGGCACATAGTTCATGGCAGCTTTCACTCTGATTTTCCTGATGAATAATGGGTTGTCTCGTTTTTTATGTGCTTAATGTCCCTTCGTACATCTGTTCAAATATCTTGTCTGTTTTTAATGAGTCATTTGCTTTTCTTATTGCATTGTTGAAGTTTTTTATATGTCTTAGGTACCAGGCCTTTGTTAAATATGTAATTTGAAAATATTTCTTTCTGGTAGCTGATTTATCTATTTATTTTCTCAACAATATCTTTGATGAACAGAAGTTGTTTTAATTTTAATACAGTCTAATTTATTAAACATTTAATCTTATGCTTTGTTTTCTGTGATTTGTCAAAGAAACATTTGGTTATCCCTAGGTCATGAAGATATTCTTCAGTGTTTTTCCTCTAAAACTTGAGGATTTCCGTTTTTCTGTATAAGTTAATGATCCACCTCATTTAAATATTCATGTGTTGTGTGAAGTTGGAGTGGCTAATTTTAAAATATGGATATTCAGTATTTTAGTATGGCTTTTGGAAAAGACCTTTTTATCCATTAATTTGCTTGATACCTTTCCCGAAAATTAAATGACTGTAAATACTTTGATCTATTTCTGGATTTTTAATTCTCACTTGTTGATTTAATTTTTGCTATTTAATCCATTTCCACACTGTCTTGTGTAGTAGCTGTATAGTAAATCTTGAAATCAGATCGCATAATTCCTCTGCTTTTGCTCTTCATTTTCAAGTTTCTCTGGCCTCTCCAGGACTCTTGCATTTCCATATCAACTCAAAAATTAATTTGTCAGTTGCCACAAAAGTCTTTCTAAAAATAAATAAATATATATACGTATATAAGATAAGGATTTTATTCAACCAAGTAGGGTAAAATGGGTATTTTAATAATATTGATCATTTTAGCCTATGAACATATTTTTTCTCTGCAATATTTTATAGCTTCCTTTGAGAATCCTTGCATGTGCCTCATTTTAGTTATTCTTAAATATTTTATGAATTTGATCTTATTGTGAATATAGTCTTTAAATTTTCATTTTCCAAATATTTGCTGCTGGCCTATATCAACATAATTTATTTTCATTTATTAAACGAAAATATTTAATTCTTGATTAATTTTTAAAGCCATTTTATAGATTCTTTAGGACTTTCTACATAAACAATCATGTCATTTTCTACCTATTGCTTCTACAATTATCATCTTTATGCCTTTAGCTTATTTATTTAGGTATTACAATGGCTAAGATATTTAATTAAATATTGAGTACAATGGTGAAACTGTCTATACTTTCCTTATTCCCAAGTTTACAGGAAATTTATTTAATAATTTGCTATTAGATAATACGTTACCAGAAATTTTTTTAATAGATGCTTTTTGTCAAATTTAAGAAATTACCTTTTATTACTATTTTATGGAGAGCTTCAAACATGGTTATGAGTTGACTTTTGTCAAATATTTTTACATATTTATTGAAACAATCACATGATTATTCTTTATTCTGATGATACGGTGAATTATGTTGATTGCTTTTTATTTTTTATTTTTGGATTACTTTTAAATGTTAAGTCAACTCAGCTTTTCTGAAATAAACTCCATTTGATCATGATATAATTATCACAGATGGATTGTATTTGCTAATATTTCATTAAAGGCTAAGTTTCTGAGGGTCATTGGCTAAAATTTTCTTTCCCTGTAATGTCTTTTTCAAGTTTCAGTATTAGAATTTTTTCTTTTTCACAAAAGCAATTGAGAAATTATTGATTATTTTCAGTTGTTTGAAAGAGTTTAAGATTGACACTCTCTAAATACTAGATAGAATTCAACAGTGAGAGTATCAGGCTCTCTGTGGGGTGTGATGTATGTGTGAATGTGTAGATTTTATGACATTTTTCAAAATGTTGCTTTATAATTATTTAATATCATTTATGTTATAGTGACCACTTTATAAATATTTACAATTATTCTTTTATAATTATTTATAAATTGTGATTATAATGTCGGGATACATGATGAGAAACACTTCTTTATATCTAATATTGGTCTCCTTTGTCTTCTCCTTTTTGTTTCTAAGTTTCTTTATTTTCAAGGTTTGCTTAAAATTTATAGTTTGCTAGCTTTTGTTAATTAGTCAAGCTTTTGTTGACTTTTTTTAAAGTATCACTTTTGTCTTTGTTAGTTTTCTCCTTGTTTTGTTTTCTATTTTATTGACTTCTCTTATCTATATCACTTAGGATTTACTTTGCTTTTCTTTTCCTAGCTACCTAAGATGAAATTTAGGTCATGAATTTCTAGCTTTTTTTTTTCCTTTTATATTATATAAATTGTAAGCTATAAATCTTCTAAACATTTCTTTAACCACATCCTATAACTGTTGGTATGACATATTTTCAGTGCCATTTAATTAAAAATGGTTTTAATTTCTTTCTGACATTGTCTTTATCATGAGTTATTGAGAATTTTGATGCTTAATTTCCAAATATTTAGAGTTTTCTAAGTATCTTGTTATTGGCATTTAGTTTAATATCACTGTTAGAAAATAAACTCTTTGTGATTTCAATTGTTTTGATTACATCCCAGCTTGTTTTATGGTTCAGAATGTGATCTAGCTCCATGAATATACTATGTGCATTTAAAAAGTAAGGTGTTGCTCTAGATCAGATCACTTCTGTCTTTATTATATTTTATTATGTAGAAAAATAATAAAACAAAGATATTGTCTTTGTTGATTTTTCTTTGACTTAATTATTCTATCAACTGCTGAGAAAGTAGTGTTAAGATCTCCAGCTCTGATGGGAAAATTGTCTATATCTACTATGTCTCTTTTAAATTTGGTTTAATTTTTGTCATGTATTTCAAAGGCTGTGTTAGGGGTTTATGATGGCTATGTATTCCTGATGAATTGACAAATTTGTTATTAAGAAATATCTCTTTTATCTCTTATAATACTTTTACTTTAAATTGCTATTGTCTGGGGGCGCCTGGGTGGCTCAGTTGCTTAAGCAACTGCCTTCGGCTCAGGTCATGATCCCGGAGACCTGGGATCGAGTCCCACATCGGGCTCCCTGCTCGGCGGGAAGCCTGCTTCTCCCTCTCTCACTCCCCCTGCTTGTGTTCCCTCTCTCGCTGTGTTTCTCGCTGTCAAATAAATAAAATCTTTTAAAAAAAAATTGCTACTGTCTGATAATACTACTCAGAATGACACTAACAGCCTTCTTCTTTTTACCATTTGCCTGGTCTGACATTTCCATCCATATGCTTTCAACTTGTCTTGTCTTTATATACCAGAGCACCTTTTATCGGTAATATACTGTTAGAACATTATAATAATTTCTACCTTTTAATTCAAGAGTTTTTACATTAATACTTAATATAATTTATATTCTGGACCTAATTTTAGCTTTTCCTGTATGTCTCCTCTGTTTTTGCTCTTCTATTTCTCTTTTCTGACTTCTTTTAGGTTATTTGAATACTCATTTTTTTGTGTTTCTTTTTCCTTTCTTTTTTATTTCTTTTTCTTTTCTTTTCTTTTCTTTTTTTTTTTTTTGAGAGAGAGACAGTATGTGAGTGTGGAAGGGACAGAGGGAGAGAAATAGAGAGAATCTTAAGCAGACTTCATGCTCAGCACAGAGCCTACCACAGGGCTCCATCTTATGACCCTGGGATCATGACCTGAGCTGAAATCAAGAGTCAGATGCCTAACAGACTGAGACACCAAGATGCTCCCATTTGAATACTTTCAGAAATCTATTTTATATTATCTAATAGTTTTTGGGATATGACTCAGGATTATTTTAATTGTGGCTAACCTAAGGATTGCAGACTACAACTTAGCTTCCCATGCTCTGGTTAGAGTTCACAGTATGGACTGCACAGATGCAGTTCAGCCACTCCTTGCCCCTTTACTTACGCTCTCATTGTCATACAACAGACACCCACAATCATTATGGGCTCTGAGAGACAATGCTATAATTTTACTTTAAGCAATTATATCTATTATTGCCATAAATTGAGAGGAAAGTGTGTTGTAAGTTTATCCAGATACATTGTCTGACATTTGCTTTTCCTTCATGTAGGAAAGCATCTTACGTTTCAGTTGGAATGATTTCTTTTCAGCTTAAAAGACTTCCTTTAGCATTTCTTCTAGTGCAAGTTTCTTAGCACCTAATTATTTTAGTTTTATTTATGTGGAAATGTCTTTTACTCACTTTCACTTTTTCACTTTCAAAGGATAATTTCACTTGCTGTAACATTCTGATTTTATCTCTCTTTCATTCTTCACTGCTTTGAGGAGGCCATACTACTTACTGTCTTTTGGCCTCTATATTTTTAAATTTATAGTTGATAATATTTTGAACTACTGTCTCTTGTATAGAATATCTTTCTATTTTCTGTTTTCAAGATTTCAAGATTCATTTTTAATTTCTGAATATCTTATTTGTGACATAGTGGTGGTTTTCAATATTTATCTTGAAATTTCCCAAGATTCTTGAATCCGTAAATCTAGATTATTCCTCAGATTGAGGAAATGCGTCTTCTAATTGCCCTATCTGAGCGTTCCTGGGTTTATATTTATCAATGAATCTTTGTCTTGAGAATAGGTTATGTTTTCCTCTTCTTATTTGTCAAATAATTTTGAATTGTATCTTACTGTATCCTAGACATTTTAATATACTATATTCATTTTGAATTATTTTCTATTTTCCAGAGGCTGTTTTTTTGTGCTTTGTTTTAAACAAACTTGCTAATATAGTTCCTTATTATATTACTTTGGGGAGGCGAACATTAGAAAACATGGAAGAATAACTTCGAGGTGTGGAGGATAGACACAATAGAGGTTCTAGCTTCAGAACAATTTACTATCATATCTTCAAAATGTACTCTTTTGCTCTAATGAGTAATAATGTTCATTTCTTCTGAAACAGGTTCAGTCTTATGTATTTCATTTGTTTCCTTTTTTCTCAATAGGAGAATTATTATACTTAGACACATAGTGAAGAACATCTTTCATTCATTTTCTAGGAATAAATATCCATATTTGTGCTTAAATTTATAAGCAATTTGTCTTTCTGGATTTTATAGCATAGCATTAAAATTGAAAAGATGTTTAGAACAGTGATTAACTTATTCATTTATTCATTTAAGGAGAATGTATATCAAAATATATTTGGCAATTTTTTTTTTTTTTTTACCAAGGGGTACTTTGTGGTATATATTGAACACTTGGACTGGTTTTAGGTACTAGGGATACAACTATTTAAAATGTAGTAATAAAAAGAAAAAAAACAAAAGCAATAATAGTAACCTTTTAATATGCATTTTGCATTGTGTTTGGCTTGTTTTATCTACATATCTATCTATCTACATATCTACCGATCTATCCATCCATCTATCCATCCATCGACAATTCTCTTTCTCGTACTCAAAACCCTCAAGGCAGATTTTTTTTTAATCCAAATTTTAATAATGAGAAAACTGACATAAAGGAGCTCATAAACTAGAGGAAGAACACACAACTAGAAGTGTCAAAACTAAGATTTAAACCTCAAAAATCTATAATTTTGATAAATCTGATAAATTGAAGTTTATGATTTTATTTCATAAAACTGGGGTGTAAGTTTTAAATCTTTGATGTTAATACTACTAGAAGCCTTTTCACATGGGTTTTCACAGGCCTTTTCTACGTTATGCTGCTAGGAATGAGAATTGCTTCCTAATGTGCAAAAAAACAAACAAACAAACAAAAAGAGCTATATATAAGGCATCCTGAAATATTCTTAAACAAAATGGTAGAGGCTCTCATATTCTCCTTTTCTGATAACTGTGCTATATGGTATTTATGTGATTATGCTTCAGGAAAATGAATTGTATCATAACACATATAATTGAGTCTATAATAATGAAATTTTTTATAATAGATTCTGTACTCTGTGTATGTGTGTGAGAGAGAGAGTAGTGAGGCAAGAAATAGAAAACAAGTCCTGAAAATTCCTCTAAAGATAAATAAAATACCTAAATTTGTTTTCTAATATTCCTGTAATAGTTAGAGTAGTGTAAAAAGGGTTGTTTTTTTTTGTACCTTGACCATAGATCATATGTTGAGTGTACATTAGTACCTAACATGGACCTAGATTCCATTTTTATAAAACTAAGAATGTTTCTACTTTAAATAGATGCTGAGAATAAGATCTATAAATTTAAGTAGTGGATTCCTACACTTACCTAACTATAAACAAGATAAAAACTGGTTTAGTGATACATATAGGAAAAGCCAGATACTTACTAAACCTCTCTTATTTTCCTACATAACATATCTGATTTTGCTTTACGTAGAGGAAAACATCTAGGTCTTTAAAAAATTTTCCCCACTTGACATTTCCTTTGCAATCCAAAATAGGAATGTGATTGAAGCTACATTATCATTTGAGATGGATTTCTGTAACACTTTGTTCCTACGCCAAGGACATAAAATTGGCTCAGAAGTTTTTGGGTTTTTTTTCCATTTTTTAAAAATTTATTTTATTTTATTTTTTCAGTGTTCCAAGATTCATTGTTTATGCCCCACACCCAGTGCTCCATGCAATACGTGCCCTCAGTACCCACCACCAGGCTCATGCATCCCCCCACCTGCTTCCCTCCAAGACCCTCAGTTTGTTTCTGAGTCCAAAGTCTCATATTTTGTCTCCTTTCCCAATTTACCCCACTTCCCATTTCCGTTCCTTCTCCTACAATGGAATACTAGGCCTCCATCAGAAAGGATGAATACCCAACATTTGTAGCAACGTGGACCAGATTGGAGGAGATTATGCTGAGCGAAATGAGCCAAGCAGAGAAAGTCAAGTATCATATAGTCTGGAGCATAAGGAGTAATATGGCTCAGAAGTTTTCAGGGTAAATACTTTCTTTAAATCTAGCAAAGCTCATAAAAACACAAATTATAATTGAAAGTTTAGCTAGGTCTAGCTTATTTTCAACTATATTAAAGAAAGTAGTTTTAAGAAGCAGTTTCCTCTCTGCTCTTCAAAATAATAATTCAAAAACAAAATGAGAACTGATCTTAGAAACTTAAGGAAAAGTGTTTCCAATTTGCTGTGAATAATAAAAGTTAACCAAGAGCAACCATTCAGAGTTTCTAGAGTCTATTCATGAACTTATAAATGTAAAAATAGAGTAGGCCTTAAGTAATATGAATCCAAAGCACCTTCAGTTTTAAAAGGCAATTATAACAGAAAATCATAAACTTTTCTGGCATTTTAAATTCTCTTCTCTGTGAATTTACATTATCTTCCATGAAACACATCCGTGGTTGGAAGAGGTCATACCAAGGATTTAAAAGAGTTGTCACAGGTATTGATTATGAGATATTGGTAGATATTGAGAGATAGTTAATACCCTTGAAACAATTTCAGGGAGAAACCCGTGTTTTGGGAAATAGTTGGGAGAGCTCACTGGCTATGTGAGATTTGGAGTACACATCCCTTGCCATTTAGGCATTAAAGTTTGCATGTTCTTGGACTGACTGTGTAAGTTAGGTGTCTCACTTATTCTTAAAAGGCAATTTTAATTACTGGAGGAAATCTTTTCCATTGATTTTTAAAAGCTATACAATAACAACTCCATAATAATAATTTTTGGGGGGTTGCACCAGTTATTACTTTACTGCATCTCATCTGTGAATTCACCCTTCAGTAACAGCTCTATGTTAGTATATTGGACTCTAAGCATTTCTCCTACACAGTGACCACTACATAAAGCCTGGTCAGAAGAGGACACAGTAGGGATACCATAAGAGGAAGATGCTTTTTTTATGCCCTGGGAAAGGGAGCTTTGTTCTAGTGAGCTGTGTTTTGTAGCTACAGGATTAGCCAATAGGACATGTGGATGGGACGTCAAGTGGTGCACTGCCCCATCTCTACACCTAGAGGGAGTAGTTCCTTAGTGGTATCGTAAACCTTGGCTTGGGCTTGGAAATGCCTTCAGCCCTCCCAACACAGCAGCTGGTGCTCCAGGACTCCCACTTAGCAGTATGCTGACTCCCTCAGAGAAACCTCCCATGCCTTGACTTGCCACACCCCTGAGAGCCTTAGCAGGTTGTGCTCTGCTGTAATCCAGAGCTTGGTGTTCTGTGTCTCACAGAATGGACATAACATACTCTTGGTCTCACATTCTCAATAGCACCCCAACTGTGTTGGCATGCTTGCCCACAGGCTCAGCTTGTTTATATGGTGACCGTTTTATTTCTGCTTATAAATGATCATGGCCCAGCTCTGTAAACTTCTCTACCATGCATTGGACAGAAATCACACTTTCTCCAGTGAGGTCTAAGCCTCAACCTTGGGAGGTGGCTCCACTTTCAACTTCACCTTCCTTGGGTTCTCTTTCTCATCCCTAGGAAACCCTTAAGAGTTCTCTTCACATCTTCATCATAACTCTTCTTAATTAAATGATTTTTCATATTAACTTTATCTCTTCAAATTATTGAGTGATATCTCTCTCTTGATTGGGCCCTGACTTCATAATGTTCTAAAAATATCTCTAGCTCTTATTTCCAAGAGAGGCACCATACCATAGTAGAAATATCTCCTAGTTTGCCACCTACAACTCACACACTGGATCTATCACTTAACAGTAGGAGAGAAGACTAAACAAATTCAGGCATGTACAATGACCGTGCAGAGGTTGATTCATGGTATGTGTTAAATAAATGATAGATAACTATCAGCTAAAAATTCTTAAATGTGAGCCAAATTGAAAGAAATAAAACTCTAAAGAGGCCTTTATACCATAAAGTTTATTGCTAAATCATGTCTGTAAGGAATAGACTGTCCCTAACCATCGTAGCTACTATGGATATAGGATTTCTCTTATAATGTAAAGCCACTATTATTTATTAAAGTGTTTTACAAATGCCACCAGGGACTGAATCGAAAAACAAATGATTCTGAAATTTTCTTGTACCCTTGGTAAGGATACTAATAGTAAAAGCAGAATAATATCAACAGATAGTATCAATTAAAAAAATAGATGATTCTGGGAATTTTATGTTTTCATTTGAATGAAGCCTGAAAATAATTTTTGGACAATGTTGGGTGAGAATGACTACTAAAAGCAAAAATATCCTACAAACATAACTCCTAAACTTGGAAGAAGTCTCAGAATAATTTATTGGAAAATCTAAAATTAGAAATTTGCTTTTCTGAATCCAATCCAATTTGACTCTGATATAAGAGTGATTATGAAATAATGTCACTATTATGGATGATTATAATGTAATTTTCCACTTGGATACTTTTTTTTTTTTAAGATTTTATCTATTTTTTTGAGAGAGAGCACGCACAAGTCAGGGCAAGGGGCAGAGGGATCAACTGACCCTTGGCTGAGTGTGGAGTCAGATACTGGGCTTGATCCCAGGACCTTGAGATCATGACCTGAGCCGAAGTCAGACAACTTAACCAACTGAGCCACCCAAAAGCCCCTTGGATCCTCTTTTTAGAATAAATTATATTATTGTTTTAAACAATAGGTTATAGCTGAAGTCATATCTGTATAAAGGTACTAGATATCAAGGCCCATGAAAATGAAAAGTCTGTTGTTGTTTTGTAACCACTTATTGGGTATAACTAAAAGTAAATTCATATAATCCAGAATATGGATTATACAATTTACGACAAAATTAAACTTGGATAATTAGCTAGCTTGCTAATTAAAATATATTTGTTTATTCTACTACCAACATTTTTGGTTCTAGGATCTATTGATCCTGAATATAGTGGTGGTCTTACTTAATATTATTTTATATTTTCTGATTTTCTTCCCCTACCTCCCAGTTGGAAGAGTGAGTTGTCACCCCAAATGACCATATTAAAAATAAACAGATATTATAGAACTTCAGCTTTTAATGTAATAATTTTTCTATATGAAGAAGGAGAGATAAAATGGTAGAAATAAAAATTACTAAGAAAAACCTTCTGGACACCTGGGTGGTTCAGTGGGTTAAGCCTCTGCCTTCTCCTCAGGTCATGATCTCAGGGTCCTAGGATTGAGGCCCGCATTGGGCTCTCTGCTCGACAGGGAGCCTGGCTTCCTCTTCTCTCTCTGCCTGCTTCTCTGCCTACATGTGATTTCTCTCTCTCTGTCAAATAAATAAATAAAATCTTTTAAAAAAAAAGAAAAAGAAAAACCTTCCAATTCATAAATACATGTTTAGTGTGAGAAGAACATTTTATCCAATAAAAGATTTTGAATAAGACTGAGAAAAATGTCAGGAAAAAGAAATACAGATGTAATCCCTCATGGACAAGAAGACAGACTGGATGACTCTCCTTGGACTGATTTCCCTGACAGTAAAGTCATGTAAATAAAAGAAAAGAACTTTGGAATGAAAGCCAGCCACTCTCCATAGTCATCAATTCAACATAGTGAGTATTCTGTGAGTGGCAATTTGAAATAGTGGAAAAGAACAGAGACTTTAAAGTAAGGAAGGTCTGGGTTCAGCCCTCACTTGCTGAATCTTGTTCCCCCCACCCCCACCCCCTGTCCACTGTACAATGGGGTATAACAAGCAATGTAAGATTTTTTTGAAGAGATTCAAATCTTCTACCACTTCTTCTACCAACAGGTCATGTGCAAGATGTTATAAGTACTAAATTAAAAAAACATAGAAACATAGTTAATAAGTGTAAAGTAGAACATCCAATCTGATACATTTTATAGGTTTCCAGATCTGAAGAAAAAAATAAAAGGCAGAATTACTATTATTAGAAACATTGGTCTCTACACTAAACATACATGAATTTACTTATTAAGTTATAAAGTGCTAGGAAATATTAGCTCCCGTTATGAAGATACTTTAGTGTCTGGTAGAATGTCATCATCAGAAGTCACCTGAAGATCCAAAAGCAAAATAATTAGTGAAATGCCATTACTTTAATCTATCTGTGATTTTTAAGAATAATGGAATGGCATAAGTATGGCTGCCACAGTTCTCTCACAGAGAGAACTAGATTTACTTTAGAAATAAAAAATAAATAAATATCTCATGACTTTCATTTCTTTTCTTTTAGTTGTTTTGGAATCATTTGAATTTTGAACAGGTACATATAATAGAGACAGAGGAAATACAATGACATCAGTCACTACTCTTCCTCAAATCCTAAAGTTCTTTCTCGTGTCTGTTTGACAAGACTTCGTAAGTATGCCTCAAATAAGAAATCTATGGCTTATGAAAAACCTAGATTCATTCATTCATCCACTCCACAAATATTTATTAACTGTCCATCTTGTGCCATAGATTGAAGATACAGTATAGCCAAAAGTCGGGTCCCTATCTACAAAGAGCTTCCATCCCTGATGTAGCAGTAAGGGGAAAAGATGGGCAGTAGTTCGAAACAAAACAAAACAAAACAAAGCAAAAAACCCACAATAAAACTCTCTCAAGCATAGGAACAGTAATAGGAAAAGAGGTTGGGCAGCATTTTTCATTTAATCCGAAGCAACTGAATGAAATAAAATCTCTTTAAACATCTAAGAACAGAGAAAACACCAGTGCATCATCTTTCCCTGGCTTTCCTTGATAAATCCAAGGCACTTAGAGTTGAAAAAGACTCTTTAGATGTACCTGAGTGGTTCAGTCATTAAGCATCTGCCTTCAGCCCAGGTCATGATCCAGGAGTCCAGGAATCAAGCCCTGCATTGGGCTCCCTGCTCGGGAGGGATTCTCCCTCTCTCCCTCTCCCTGCTTTTGTCCCATCCCTAGCTGTGTTTCTGTCAAAATAAATAAATAAATAAAATCTTAAAAAAAAAAGCCTCTTTACTGTAGAGTCCTTCTATCCTTTTCAGCCTCATTCAGTCAGACTTCTTTCTAATAAATATGTTACAGGATTGCCAGCACATATATTCTATTATTGTCTTCCAATGATGTGATAAAATAAGGAAGAATTGCCTTATAATAATATGCATTGTTGAATCTGGGGTGATAAAGGATTGACATCAAGGAGTTCTTTTGTTCATCACTAAATGTCTCTTCCTACACTGCAGCATCTGGAAAAGGGTGGAAACTTGTAAGCGGTTTCATGGAAAGATACACCCAATGAATATTTGCATATTTCTCAGTGCTAAGAAGATCACTGCTAGCAGAAAATTACAGTTGTAATAATGCTCCAAATTTTATATTTGTCTTGAAAACAGTTAAGAATTTGAAACATTTTAAGAATAGTAGTAAAAATATATTGTTATATGAAATATTGAGAAGAGTAGTCTTCTCAAAAGATTGGGTTGATTGCAAAACCAGGTTACTTATCACTTTTTTTGTTTTGTTTTGTTTTTTATCATAAAATAAAAATCTATACTGAGGTATTTGAAAACTGAAGTCATTTGATGTAAAATTTCCTTTTATGGTCAAGATAACACAAAAGATGTTTATCCAGAGTACTCTGGATATACAAGGGAGAATCTGAAGGATATGACTCTATGTAAGCTAAAGATAGTCTATTAACAAGATTCATCATGGATAAAGAAGATATGGTCCATATATACAATGGAATATTATGCCTCCATCAGAAAGGATGAATACCCAACTTTTGTAGCAAAATGGACTGGAATGGAGGAGATTATGTTGAGCGAAGTGAGCCAAGCAGAGAAAGTCAAATATCATTTGGTTTCACTTACTTGTGGAGCATAAGGAGTAACACAGAATACAGTAGGAGAAGGAAAGGAAATGTGAACTGGGGTAAATCAGAGAGAGAAACGAAACATGAGAGACTTTGGACTCCGAAACAAACTGAGGGTCTTGGAGGGGACAGGCGAGCCTGGTGGTGGGTACTGAGGGCACGTATTGCATGGAGCACTGGGTGTGGGACATAAACAATGAATCTTGGAACACTAAAAAAATAAAATAAAATAAATTTTAAAAATCATAGGCAAGTAACATATCATGGTATTATATATTTGAGGCATACGTGCACTTTATCCCTTGGTTCTTACACCAGTAGCATTAACTTGCTATGCAAGTGTTGGCAGGCCATTTTTAAAACCTTTGTCTTGTTGCCTTCTATATAATACACTGGCTTGTTATGATGAAACAATACAATACTTGTGAAAGTGTTTTGAAATAAATAATATTCTATGTAAAAAAAAAAAAACAAGAGTCATCACTTTTGAGAGTGATAGGAATTTAGTTCAGGGACAAAAGAAAAATGTAAACTTAAAGAAATTCAGGATGTAACGTATATCACAATATGAATATCTACATAAAATCATATGCATATGAGCATAAAAAGGATCTTTAAATAAAACAATAGACTTTCTTGTATTTTTCCTAGATACTTTAAATAGATCCTTGACTACTGAAAAACATGTTTTTCATTTTTATGACAAAAGTGCTGCAGCTTTGCCAACTGGATTGTCCTCTAGATAATAAAGACTCAAATAAAACACAGAAAAAATTGATTTTATAAGTAAAACACTATGATTTTAGCCTTTGATAACTTAAAATATTAACTATCAAGTAATTGTTTATTTGAGAGTAACTCTGTCTATCTTTGAGTTAAAGTTAACACAATTCCTATATCATCAAAGTTTACATGAAGCCACAGTGGATGGGGTCATTTTTACTGTATTCACTATTCCAACGATGGTGTGTTATTCACAGAATAAGATAACCCTTAGCCATATTGCATTCAGTTTCATGATTAAGTAGAACACTGTAGAACATTATAATTTGGCATCACTTGCAAATTACATGCTTAGATTCATTCAAAATAGTGAAACATATAATTAAAGCTGCATATTTCTTCTTATAAGATTTTCCTCACTTAGATGATGCAAACTTCACCTGAGATGGGTTAATACTGATTTTGGGTTGTGCAACGACAGGCAGATGTTTCCTCTATGTGAAGCATTTAAGTAGTCATAAGCCATATTCTTCTATATTCATCATCTCTGGGTATTTTGTGAAATAAAGTATTCTTCCTCTGCTTTACATCATTGTATACTTCAAGATTCTATCAGTGTGACTAGTAACTAGATTGGTGTTTCAAATAGCTTCAATTTGGGGAAAAACAGTCTGATGTGTGTCAAGATCATAAAATAAGTGTAATTCTAGCAAATATCATGTTTTTCCTGACTCACAAAATATTGAAAATATGTACTTCTAGGAAAATAAAATTCTGAGATGGAGCATTACAAAATCAAACTTAGGGCAATTCTTATCTTAACATTTATTTTGGACTTCTTGGTGAAATTTAGTGAGATATACGTGATCATATGTATTCATATACATATAATCATAAGAATAGATAGATGATAGATAGATATAGATTTGATTTAATTTTTCTGACATAGGAAAGACAAAGCTGCAGTCTCAAGTAAACCCTGAAGTCTCAGTAGAATAAAACAGTGAGTACTGATTTCTTGCTCTCATTGTGGTCAGATGTGGGTCTCGCAGATCACCAAAGAGCTCCCCTTTAGTCAGTGACTTGGGTTCTGCATCCCTTTCACCCTCTTGCTCAGCCATCACTAGATTTTTTTCTTCCAGTGTTGAGAACTGCAGACAATACCTTTAGGGAGATCACATTCCCTATGTGACAGCGAGCTCTGGCAGTGGTTTTTATCATTTATAACCACATTCCATTGACCTGAACCAAGCATCATGGTCCCAATCTCAATGCAAGTTCAGCTGGGAAACATGTTTCCTCCCCAGGTAGAGGAAATGGGACTGGTGAGCATCTAATTTGTCCCTGCCAAAGTGCTTATCATATTTAAAAATTTTTAAAAATGTCATATTTTGGGTCCATTTAGTCCATCATGGTGTCAAATTCAGGTTATTGATGTTTCAAGAAAATTTCAGTACAAATAGGAAAATGTACATATGAATGTGTGTGCATGTGTGTGTGTTTCTAATGGCATTAGACTACAGATAGATCCACTTTATGCTTTTAAAATAGCCAAAAATTATTACCCATAACAGTCTATCATTTCTTCTATCTACAAATTACAAACACCAATTAGAAACATCCTTGAACATATTTTTTTCATGTCCATTTTCTAATGTATTTTTAGGTTTACCATCTTGGTCTAATGATATGCACATACTAAAACTCTGTAGATATTGCTCATTTTCTTCCAGGTAAGTTACACCAATTAACATCTCCCTAATAATTCACCATGTGCTTATTTCCTCAAACTAGTCTAGATGACATTTTGTTTCATCAGCTGGCTTCCATAACAGATACAATTATGTATTTATATTTTATATTTGAATTGGCATTATACAATTTGACCTATTTTAGCGTTTTTCATAGGTACATTAATCATTGATCTCTTCTTAAAAATAAATCTATGTGGTTTGCTTATTTTTCTAATAAGTTCTTAAACATTTCCTTACTTTTTTTTGTCTACTGAGTACATTTTTATTCTCCCTCATCCTACACACACGCACACGTACACATATATATAACTGAATACCTTTATTCTATTGTTGATTGATTAATGATTTGCAAATAACCTTTATTAAAGATTATTAACCACTTTTGCGCCCTATGTGTAACAATATTTTCTACTTAGATATAAATTTTAGATATAATTTTGTTTATAATTCCTTGAGCTAAAAAAATGTTTAATCTGATAATTCTGAGAATTTATCAGTGTTTTCGCTATATGCAATTGGAATATTGTGATCTGATTAAAAAAAACACAATAACAGCAACAATTTTTTTTTTT
>PITA01022928.1:0-29294 GCA_004023965.1 Spilogale gracilis | reverse complement strand
CCACAACAGTAACAGAACTTTGCTGTTTTCTGGGGTTTTGTTTTTTACCTTTTTTTTCTTTTTTATTAATGGAGTGTGCTGGATGTCTCTATAATTTTGTTCAAATGACTGCAGAACCTGGAAAAGCTGTTGCTGCTATTGATGCATAACATACTGCTATTGGTCTTTTTATATAAATAAATAAATATATATATATACACATTAAAAAAAAAAAAAGAACAGACATTTAAAAATCTGTTCAAAGAGGGGCACCCCTAACCCAGTTGGTTAAGCATCCAACTTATGATTTCTCCTCAGGTCATTATCTAAAAGTTGTGGGATCAAGCCCCATGTTGGGCTCCACACTGGGGTGGAGACTGCTTGGGATTCTCACTCCCTCTCCTTCTGCTTGCTCTCACTCTTTCTCTAGGAAAAAATATTTTGTTCAAACAGATACACTCAAGACACACTATAGATAAATCAAAATGGAATTATAAAAAAAATATTCAAGTAAACCACAGAATGGCCAGGAAAGTAAAACAGAAGAACAACAATAAGAAGAAAAAACAAAGAAACAATAAAATGGCAGACTTATGCCCTGATATATCAATTATTACATTATGTAAATGAATAGATAGCCCCATAATATACCCATGCAAGTATGGCCAAGTGATTTTTGAGTCAATTGCAAAATCAGTTAAATATAGGAAGGATAATCTTTTCAACAAATAGTACTGGAAAAATGGACATCTGCAGGCAAAAAATTAACCTCGACCTAAACTTCACACATCACACAAAAATTAACTCAAAATGGACCAGAGATTTCAACATAAAATATAAAACCAAAAAAAAAAATTTAGAAAAAATTGTAGGAGAAAATCTTTGAAACCTAGGACTAGGTAAAATGTTTCATGACACCAAAAGCACAATCCATAAAAGAAAAAAAATTGGTAAACTGGACTTCATCAAAATTTAAAATTTTGCTCTGCAAAAAACCCTATTAAGAAGAAGGAGAAAAAAGTTACAGACTAGGAGAAAATATTTGCAAACAAGTTATCTAACAAAGGACTATATCTAGAATATATAAAGAACTCTCAACAATAAAAAACTCAACAGTAAAAAAAAATTTTAAATCTGATTATGTAACAGGCAAAAGACAAGAATAGATATTTTATGCAGATATAAGGATGCAAATAAGCATGTAAAAAGTGTTCATCATCATTAGCTTTTAGGAAATGCAAATTAAAACCACAATAAGATATTACTACACATCTATTAAAACTACTAAAGTATGGGGCGCCTGGGTGACTCAGTTGGTTGAGCGACTGCCTTCGGCTCAGGTCATGATCCCGGAGACCCAGGATCAAGCCCCACACCGGGCTCCCTGCTCGGCAGGAAGCCTGCTTCTCCCTCTCACTCCCCCTGCTTGTGTTCCCTCTCTCGCTGTGTTTCTCTCTGTCAAATAAATAAATAAAATCTTAAAAAAAAAAAGAACTACTAAAATAAAATATATTTTATTTTATCCTGATGAGGATAGAGAAGAATTGAATCTGTTACAAAGTACTAGTAGGAATGTAAAATGTTACAACTCTAGAAAACATTCTGGTGATTTCTTTTTTTTTTTTTTAAGACTTCATTTATTTATTTGACAGAGAGAGATCACAAGTAGGTAGAAAGGCAGGCAGAGAGGAGGAAGCAGGCTCCCTGCTGAGCAGAGAGCCCGATGCAGGCCTCGATCCCAGAACCCTGGGATCATGACCTGAACCAAAGGCAGAGACTTTAACCCACTGAGCCACCCAGGCACCCCATTTTGGCAATTTCTTAAGAAATTAAACATGCATTTACCATATAACCCAGGAACCATATTCATGGGCATTTATCCCAGAGCAATTTTTTGCTTTTTGTATTTTGAAGATCTGTGATTATTAGTGATACACATTTATGATTGTTATGCTTCCTAACAAATTGATCCTTTGTCATTATGAAATGCCCATCATTATCACTTTGTCCTAAAGTCTACTTTAATCTGGTATCAATAGGGCTAATCCAGCTTTCTTATGCCTAGTGGCTGAATCATATGTCTGTCTCCATCCATTTACTTTCAGCCCAATCATGTCTCTATTTGTATGTTCACCTCTTATAGACAGCATATAAGTTGGTTTTGTTTTAAATGTATTCATTTAAAAATCTTTGCTTTATAATTGGAGTGTTTAGTCTATTTATACTTAGTGTAATTACTGATAAAGTTGAATTTAGTTATACCATTTTATTATGTTTTCTGTTTACTCTTTTTGTAAGTACTCTTTTGTGTCACCACTTCTCCTTTCTTTTCTTCTTAAAGAATTATTTTTAGGGGGGTTCCTGGGTGGCTCAGTTAGTTAAGCGACTGCCTTCAGCTCAGGTCATGATCAAGCCCCACATTGGGCTTCCTGCTCGGCGGGAAGCCTGCTTCTCCCTCTCTCACTCCCCCTGCTTGTGTTCCCTCTCTGGCTGTCAAGTAAATAAATAAAATCTTAAAAAAAAATTATTTCTAGGGCACCTGGGTGGCTCAGTGGGTTAAAGCCTCTGCCTTCGGCTCAGGTCATGCTCTCAGGGTCCTAGGATGGACGCCCACGTCAGGCTCTTTGCTCATCAAGGAGCCTGTTTCCTCAGCTCTCTCTCTCTGCCTGCCTCTCAGCCTACTTGTGATATCTCTCTCTGTCAAATAAGATTGGGATTCTCACCGAATTTTAGAATTTTAGAATTTTAGAATGAATTTTTAGAATTCATTTTAGTGTATCTACTGACCTTTTAGCTACTCCTATTGACTCCTATTTCTTAGTGATTTATCTTTATTTGTCATTGGGATTTTTTTTTATGAAGTACCTATTTCAGTCTGTTGTTCATTATGTTGTCTAATTCTTATTGACATGTAAGACTTCTTTCTGTATTATGAATATAAGACTCTTGTGGAATAAATAATAAATATAATTTCCCAATAATTGGCTTGACTTTTTGCCTCTCATTCTTTTTTTTTTAATTAAAGTAACTTTCAATTTTGCAGTAATTTACTCTAAGCCTTCATTTTCTCATCTGGAAAATAAGAGTTATGGTAATATCTCACAGGGTTAAGAAAAATAAATAAGAGAATGCATGCACTTCTGCTACTTAGCAAAACTCAGTAAATATTATTGTTATCATCCCTAGTGCCACTATTTTTTCCTGCTTTTATTTTTTTTATTTTTTATTTTTTTAAAGATTTTATTTATTTGACAGAGAGAAGCACAGCCAGAGAGGGAACACAAGCAAGGGGAGTGAGAGGGAGAAGCAGGCTTCCTGTGGAGCAGGGAGCCCGATGTGGGGCTCGATCCCGGGACTCTGGGATCATGACCTGAGCCGAAGGCAGTCGCTTAACCAACTGAGCCACCCAGGCGCTGCCTCCTCCTTTTAATCTTGTATTTCCCTCCATTTCCTGTGTTCTGTGTATCTGAGAGTTCATATAATGTTTCAGGAAAGACTGACCATATGGCCTTGATCAATTCTTAGCAACTCTGAGCCAATGTTTCCTTATCTGTAAAATGGGGGCTTCATCACCTTTAGGATTCAATTCATTTTTTCCACCCCATGTGGACCACCTACAATTAACAAGTGAGATAACACTGAAAAGGTTGTAGTCAGTTCATTTTCACTTGTGATTTCATGACCCCTCCCACTTTTACAATGCTAGCTGGGGATGTGAACGCTGAAAGAGGGAAGTAGTTCATTCTAGTGAGTGACATCGAACTAACAACATGCGTGGTCCCACAACACACTGTCTTCTCATCCATCTCCTCTGCCAGCTCACAGGTGAGTCCTGATTCTCCTGTTCTCCTGACTGCCTCCCCCATCCTGAGGTATACCTCTAGGCTTCTGGGTCCACTCTGGGACTGTGACCCAACTCAAGAAGCTCTGCTGCTTCATTTAATATCTTTTTGTAATCTGTAGTTTCTAAGTCAAAGTTCAGGAAGCACTAGAAAGAATAAATCTGCAGACAGACTCCCCTTCTGACTGTCCAAGGAAGGGTTGAAAGTGTGTTGGGTAGCAGAACTATCTGTGTTCTAATCCAGATTCTGTTATTAATTAAATAAAGAATGCTATCTTCCCTGAGCCTGGGTCCTTGTTCCCTTTAAGGGCAACTTTAAAACCAAAATGAGACCATTCAGGTGCATATCTCTTTATTTATGAATATACATTTTAAATATTTCTGCTTAAACATATTTATCATCTTGTATTTAGAAATACATTAGAAAAATATTTAGAAAAATATTTTTAGGGGCGCCTGGGTGGCTCAGTTGGTTAAGCGACTGCCTTCAGCTCAGGTCATGATCCCAGAGACCTGGGATCGAGTCCCACATCGGGCTCCCTGCTCGGCGGGAAGCCTGCTTCTCCCTCTCTCACACCCTCTGCTTGTGTTCCCTCTCTCACTGTGTTTCTCTCTGCCAAATAAATAAATACAATCTTTAAAAAAGAAAAATATTTTTAAATGATTACACGTAACAATGATATTCATGGAAGGAAACATTTGAATTTTCTCTCTTAACCTGAACAATTCAATCAGTCTCTACTTAGAAAACCAGCTCATGGGCGCCTGGGTGGCTCAGTGGGTTAAAGCCTCTGCCTTCGGCTCAGGTCATGATCTCAGGGTCCTGTGATCGAGGCCCATGTCAGGCTCTCTGCTCAGCGGGGAGCCTGCTTTCTCCTCTCTCTGCCTGCCTCTCTGCCTGCTTGTGATCTCTCCTTCTGTCAAATAAATAAATAAAGTCTTAAAAAAAAGAAAAGAAAAGATCCCATCTTCCATTATTTACCACCATGAGGTCTCCCTCTGAGAACTTGGTTGGTATGTATATGTGTGCCCCAGCCTGCCTGAAGTGACCTGCCCAAGACCATGTAGTCAGTCAGTGCTCTTAATTCTTTCCTCCCCTCCACCTGGCCTCACTAGGTGTTCAACAGACTGTTGCCCTCCTCAAGTTTATTAGAATTTTGCATATTTAGGAAGCACCTGGTTTTAAGCAGGTGGCCCTAGAATAGGTTTTCACTTTAAAAACCACACCCTAAATAGAAATAGTGATCATAAGTGGAACTTGAAGATGAAGTGGGGGAGGGCACAGCAGAGCTATTGAAAACCCCAGGTGTCTACCTGAAACCTCAACTGTGGGCAGCAATGCACATGTGTGGGCCCGGCTCTAGGAGGCTGTGGACAGCCTGTGTGCTTCAACTCCCATGGATGAAAGGAGTCCAAGATTGTCCTTTATCTTTTCTGTATTGTGTCTCTATTGTGTTTCTAAAGAGCTTAAAGAAAGCATGGGGGCAAGAGATGGGGATGGGTGACAGGGCAGAGGCTAGGGGACTCATCCATCAGAGAGGCTTTGACGCTATATATATAATGATTTACATTTTGGATTCTGCATAAAAGTTCACTTCATAAAAGCAAACTCCTGCTTAACAAAGAAAAAAAGCAATTTTGGAAACTACTGCTCCTTACCCAACTTCCCTTTAACTAACATACCACAAAAGAGAACTTTAAATCAGTGCCAAGACTGATACACACTGAACACAGGTTTGCAGACCTCCCAGTATGCCACACGCCTTTGCCAGCACTCCTGCCCTAACCCACCACATTCACATTCAAACTCCCTGTTGCTCTGTCTTTCACTCATCTCCCTCTGCTCCCTCTTAAGTTCTTCAGAAACACACTGAGGCAGTGCTACAGATCTCAGGGTTGTTGAGGGCAGAGCTTGGAAATCCCTGCCTTAGGAGTCCTGGTTCCTCTGACTTAGAGCATGTCACCATGACCCTTGGAGTATCCATATTCTCATCTGTGAAGTGGGATGGGACTAAGTAGTCCCTAAGACCTCTCCCAGCTCTGAGATGCTCTGGTTTCCATGAAGAGGATGCTATGATATGCTGGTACATTCTAATGGAGGCACTGTATCCTGGGACAGGTGTTTGGGGACCAGACCCACAAGCATGAAGTGAGCTTTACACGCTCCACTACCCTGAAGCCTTCCTCCTTGGTACCATCCCTTAATTGTGGCTGTACTGTTGATGCCTCTTCCTCTTAATCTGGATCCTTCCCTCCACTCAACTCTTCAGTCTTGTGCGGGGAGCAGATGAAGGGGAGGATGTGATAACCCAGAGGAAAAGGAGGTGGCCAAGGGGAGGAGGTGTTTACCTTCCTGTTTTGAAGTGTATCTTTTCAACTTTTGAACTGACTCTTTTGATACCAAAATATCTGAGTCTTGGCCAGGACAGAAGACAGAGGGTCTCCAGCTCCAGGTCCCTCCACCTCCAAAGGCAGGTTGGCAGGGAATGCTTTTAGCAGGGAGTCTCATCATGCATGGTGAATGGACAGTGTTTGAATGTAAATTAGCCAGTGAATGGTCTATAGGTATTAGGTTCCAGACCACCTTCTGAAAACTCATCCTTCTGAGAACGTATCCAAAGAAGTTTTGGGAAATTTTTTCTCACTTCTAGCCATCCTTGGGGAAATGAGAATTAAAAACAAGAAGCCTTCTCAAGGCCTGTCTCATAACACTGTTCCTCGCCCTCCCCTCCCACCCCCTACTGTGTGGCAGAAAGCTCTGTACTTCTTGAAATGCTTTCAGATCCATATTCACCCTTTATTCACCCCAAGTCCTGGCAAATAAAGGTTATTTTTCTCTTTGAGAGTTGAGAATACTGTAACTCAACGTGGTCAATAGCAAGGCAGTAGGAGAAAGAATGCAAGCCTCTGACACAAAACAACCAACTAGCTCCATCCCACATCTACCCTTTCCCAGTTTGGGACCTTGGGGAAAATCACTCAGCATCTTGGAGCCCCAGGGTCCTCATCAATAAAAATGGAGCTTAATTAACCTATATCTCATGGAGTTACTTTGAGGATTAAAAACATGATGACCATTAAACCAGTTTATGAGCTAAGGAGTGATATCACGTGCTTGGTGCTTATTACAGAGGAACCAGAATGAACTGGGCCTCCTGACTCCCAGTCAGGCCAGAGCACTCCCTCTCTACACTGTTCCACGCTGCCTGGAGGAGAGGCCATCCCCACCCCTCCCTGGGTACAACCCCAGAGCCTACCACCAGGCACTCTGGAACCTAATGCCTGTAGATCAATTATCAGTCTACAAATGGTGTGTCCAATCACCCCCCAGGAAAATAACCCCTTCTGGGGAATATAAAGTGGAAAATGAAGTGACATTTGTGGTGGAACTTCAGGGGTGTGTGTGTGAGAGAGATGTGGAGACTTGCTCAGGGAAGGGCTTTGAACTAGGTTTTATGGGTCTTGAATCTGATTTGGAGGGCAGAGAAAAGGATAAAGCACAATCAAAAATGTGAGGTACAAAGGAAACTGGGGGGGGGGAGGGTGGCTGCTTGTCTACTGATAGCAAATGGATGCTGGTCCCCACCTTCATATCTTTCCACAGCATCATACGGTCATCTTACCCTTAGAGAAAAAGCCTGGGGTTTCTCAGATAAGTCAGTCCAGGTCATTGATACTGCTGAACTAATTATCACGCCAGAGGAAGGCTACCGCCTGAACTTGGTTCCTGTCGGTCTTAAGCAACACACTTGGCTGCTATAAAATGAGGAAAGATTGAAGTGGATGGAGAAAAGACAAGTTCGGACGTTCAGTATGCTGATCTAGGTGGGAAGATAGATGAGTTTCATGGAGTCCAATCCTCCCAGGCCTTGTAGTTGGATATTAGTAGCCACTCATTCTCTAGAGTCTTCCAATATTACAGATCATGTTCAGTCTCCGTACTGCAGGTTCCCCAAGCGCCTGCTATGTCCCCTTTCATATCCCATGCTGCCGCTTATTTAACTCTTAACTCTAAGAGTATAAGGGTCAGGATTGTATCTCTCGCTAGTTATGTCCTCAGCTCCTAGACAGTGCCTGGCACAATATGGAACCAAATTAATTCTTGCTAGAGAAAAGAATTACTGAATGAAGAAAGCATGACTTAACATAGGCAAGGTAAATCTCGATAGGATTGCTGCAGGTCGAAAAGCCATCACAGAATGGGGAACTTCAGGTCAGCCTTGGACAGCTGAGAGAAGAAGTCTCTTGTTTCTGGATCACTTTTCACAGTCAACTCTGGGAAACCCTTTCCACAGAAAAGGAAACAAAACTCATCTGAACTCACACTTGGGGAAAGACGTAGAGCAACTTTCTTCTTTCACGACCCCTCTATTCATCCTAAAGATATAATGAAGATAGAAACAATGTCCTCCCCCTAGGCTTGCGTTGACAATTTGCACTGTGTCATCTTCCAGTTTCATCCTAACAAGGAACAATGAATTTGGAGACATTTTTTTTACATCCTCACAAAATTCACCTGTCTTGGCATTCACCCAGAGAATATAGCACACCACATGTGTGAAAACGTGAAAAGAATGATTGCCCATGTCCAAATGTGTGCACACACGCTATAGAACTTAAGTCATATTCTTGCAGTTTTGCCAACCCCCCGTTTTAAAACATCTCCCCCAAACCTTGTGTGAAAATCCAAGGTTGTAGCTATTTGGAGCCGAGGGATAACCAATCCTTACTTGACTGCAAAATATTCACCTTATTGTTGAAGGAAAAGGATACAACCATTATATGATCAGTCAAAAATTCAAACTGACACTGACTTTGTAGCGTGTACTGGGACTATTTTGACATCATTGAGATGATCAAAGACAGAGCAACTGGAAACCATTCTGCTTTAGTATTAGGGATGAAAGGGAGCAGGTTTTTGAAAAATCAAATTACTTAACAAAATGATTCAATAAAGACTTGAGGGATCCAAAGTATATTTCCCTGACTGATGGGGGCGAGGAGATAGAACTGTTTGAAAACAGGAATCGGCCTCCCAAAAAGGCATTTACCGGGGGGGAGGGGAAGAGAAGCCAGTACTTTTGGAGACAAATTTAGCAAAAATATTTGGTTAAGATCCCAAAACTGTAGGGGTGCCTGAGTGGCTCAGTCAGTTAAGTGGCTGTCTTTGGCTTTGGTCTTGACTGGGGAGTCCTAGGATGGAGCCCTGTTTCTGGCTCCCTGCTCAGCCAGGAGTTTGCTTCTCCCTCTGTCCCTCTCCCTGCTCATGTATGTGTGTGCTCTCTCTTTCAGATAAATAGATAAAACCTTAAATTAAAAAAAACAAACAAACAAAATTGTAATTAATCAAGGCAACAATCTTGCAATGAAGCTCAACATTTGGTAACATCAGGATTCCCTTTCTCTGGGGCACTGGTAAAGCAGCTTGTGCTTGAAGGAAGGCCACCAAAAGACACAAAAGGGTAACCAGATTCTGGGAGGCCCTAGGCCTTCAGAATTGACATCTGAGCCCTCACTGCTGAAGTGGAGTGAGGGAGAGGGCTGAAGTCACAGCGCTCCCAGGTCCTAAAACTGAGCCAAAGAGGAAAGACCTCAGGCTCCAGAGTCAGTGACACTGAGTTAAATCCTCAGATCATCACCTACTTACTAGCTTTATGCCTTTGGAAAGTTATTTAGGGTTTTTTTGAATCTCAGTTTTCTCATTAAATCAGGAGTTAACAGGCTTGTGCTGTAAAGGGTCAAATAGTCAATATTTTAGTCTTTGCAGGTACCATAATCTCTGTCACAACTACTCAACTCAGTCTTTGTAGTGGAAAACCAACGATAAACAATGTGTAAATGAAAGAACAAGGCTCCTCCTTATCACCTGGCTGGCTCAACTGGTGGCATGTCCTATTCCTGGTTGCAGCTCAGGTCATGATCTCAGGGTTGTGGGATAGAGCCCCCAACAGGCTCTGCACTCAGCATGGAGTCTACTTGTCCCTTCCCTGCCCCCTCAATCCTTCCCCATCCCAGCTCTCTCTCTTTCTAAAATAAATAAATAAACAAAATCTTTAAGAAAAGATCACGGTGGTGTCCAAATAAAATTTGATTTACCAAAATAGGCAGCAGGTCACATTTGACCCATGGACTAGGTAGGTGGCTGATCCCTGTGTAAAAGAATCAGAAGTCCTAGTTTTCAGGATTGCTTTGGGTGTTAGGCATAATCTTTCTAACAAATGTTTGGCACAGAATCAACTCTAATACGTAGTAACTATATTGGGAACTATTGCCAGAGTAATTGAGTTTTACAGGGACTATAGAAATAAATCTCTAGTGAAGTAGTTTTAGATAACTGGATAGAGCAGTACAGGAATTCGGTCTTGCTAGAAAGGGAATGAGTTGCATCAGTGCCAGGGTGGGAGAAAATACAATGGTAAGACTCAACACCAAAAAAACCTAAATAATCCAATTAAAAATGGACAAAGAACAGAATAGACACTTTTCCAAAGAAGACACACAGATGTCCAACAAACACATGAAAAGATGCTCAACATCCCTAATTACCCGGGAAAATGCAAATCAACTGCAATGAGATATCCACTCATACCAGTCAGAATGATTAGTATCAAAAAGACTATAACAAGTGTTGGCAAGCATATGGAGAAAAGGCACTCCTAGCATACTGTTGGTGGGAATGGGGTAGCCATTATGGAAAACACGGTTTTCTCAAAAAGTTAAAAATAGATGTACCATATGATCCAGTATTTCTACCACTGGATATTTACCCAAAGAATACAAAGACACTAATTCAAAAAGATATATGCCCCCCTGTGTTTATTTATAATAGCCAAGATATGGAAGCAGCCCAAGTGTCTATCAATAGATGAAGAAAATAAGATGTGTTCTATATACACAATGGAATATTACAGCCATCACAAGGAATGAAATTTTGCCATTTACGCCAACACGGATAGACCAGGTGAAATAAGATAGGCAGAGAAAGACAACTCTCATATGATTTTACTCATATGTGGAATCTAAATGAAACAAACAAAAACAGAAAGAGACTTATAAATACAGAAAACAAACTGTGGTTGCCAGAGGGAAAAGGTGGTGAGGGGATGAATGAAACAGGCGAAGAGGATGAAGAGGTGCAAACCTCCAGCCATAAGATAAATAAGTCATAGAGATGAGAAGCACAGCACAGGGAATAGAGTCAACAATGTTGTAATGACTTAGTATGGTGACTATACTTACCATGGTGAACACTGCATAGTGTATAGAATTGTTGAATTACTATGTTGTACACTAAAATTAGTATAATTATTATATATCAACTATATTTCAATTTTAAAACATATGGTAACAGATCAAGCTTTGACATGAAGTATAACCTAGATACTTGGTCAGCCACACAGAGTCAATTAGGTGCAGTATCTGGGGCCCACAATGATTTGAATTTCTTCCAGAATTAGAAGAAAAATAAAATTATAATAATAATTAATATATAATAATGAACCCAGCTGGCATTACATTCATTTTTATACCAATGCAGTCATAAAAAATAACTTTTAATATTTTGAATGGATGAAGGCAAAAGTGAATACAGCCTTATAAAAGTCATAGTGGAGCCTCATAGTAATACATCTGTTATGAGCCTATCGCTTGGTTGCTTTACTGGATTTTAAAAAGATTTTCCAGGGCGTCTGGGTGGCTCAGTGGGTTAAGCCTCTGCCTTCGGCTCAGGTCACGGTCTCAGGGCCCTGGGATCGAGGTCCGCATCAGGCTCTCAGAGCCTGCCTCCCCCTCTTTCTCTGCCTGCCTCTCTGCCTACCTGTGAGCTCTCTCTCTGTCACGTAAATAAATAAATAAAATCTTAAAAAAAAAAAAAAAAGATTTTCCAGGGGCACCTGACGGGCTCTGTCAGTGGACGGTGGCTCTGGGTCTCAGGGTTGTAAGTCCGAGTACTACTTTGGGCATGGAATTAACTTAGAAAGATTTTCCTTGTTTCTTCTTTTTTGTGCTTTCCATGATGAAATTAACAAAATTTCTCGTAGACATTTCAGCATGATACATTGTGTTAAGCTGCTTTTTTTTTTTTAAGATTTTATTTATTTATTTGACAGAGAGAGAGATCACAAGTAGGCAGAGAGGCAGGCAGAGAGAGAGAAGGAAGCTGGCTCCCTGCTGAACAGAGAGCTCAGTGCAGGCCTCGATCCCAGGACCCTGAGATCATGACCTGAGCCGAAGGCAGAGGCTTTAACTCACTGAGCTATGCAGGCACCTGATATATTGTGTTAAAAGATAAAAGGGAAAATAACTGGGTTTTGTACTTATATGGAGAACACCCTTAAGAAGACTTGGGTTCTGGTTTTAGTTTTGCCTCTCTATTTGTGATCCTTGAATACTTTTCTCAATCTCTGCTGTTTGGTTTTCTCATTTGTCAGTGATGATGGATGGGGCCTCAGTCTTGTGGGTACTGTTGTGGGCTCTGCCTCTTACTGACTGTGTACTTCTAAATTTCCTTTCTGCTCCGTGCAGATCTGTCTCTCAGATCTCAACGGGCAGAAGACTCTTTCCCCACACTTGTTCACTGGAAATTCTCCGTGGGCCACTTCTGGAAGGTTCTTCCCCTGCCATTCTCAACTGTTTTCCATCTGGAACCACATATCCAGTAGTGGTTGTTTATAAGTCATACTTTTTGAAGTGAACTAAGATTGTGGTGAAACAAAAATTCTTGGGGAAGTGACCCCTACTACAACTCCTAACAGTTGGGGATGAGCATCATGAGTCAGTCTGCAGAGCATCGAGTGCTGCTTCCATTCAAGGAAGGACACTGAAATGCAAGTGAATGAGAACTTCACTCAGGGAAGATTTCAAATGCACTCTAATCTATCATAAATCAGAAGATGAAACACCCACAAGCTCTCCAGCTATTGTTATCATTAAGAAGTTAGAGCTCCCTTCCCAGTGTCCTGATCTCTGCTTGAGAACCCCTGCCCCCCCACCGACTCCATGCGGGGCACGATGCTGCTTCTGCATCTGCATCAAAGTCAGCTCTCCCGGGAGTAATATGGGAGTCCAAAGAGAGGTTTGGACTATCACCTCACCACGTGTCCCCTAACAGGAGCTTGTCCAAGATGGAGCTGGGCCTCATGGCCTACCTCAGAGCATGGTCTTTCCAGCTGGAGGTCTCTGGGAAGGGGTGGGTTCACCTCGCAGTCCCTCCTTTCAGGCAAAGTGTTCTGACCTCATTGCCTTTGTGTGAGATTTTGAAGGGCTTCCCAGGGGCTGGTTGGGTTGACCCCAGAGGGTTTCTTGGGACCTACCCAGGACCCAAAGCAGGTGAGAATTGGTGGTGAGGGCAGGGACTTAGCTTTACTTTATGGTTCTCTGTGTCTGCAGGGCCAGTAACTTCTGGAGCTCAGAAGGAGCTGGTTGGCGGCCGTGGCGGGTCTGTGATTTTCCCTCTGGAGTTCCCAGGAAATCAGATTGACAGTCTTGTCTGGATCTTCAACACAACCCCTCTCATGACCATTCAGCCAAAAACACCAGACAGACAAGCCAATGTCATAGTGACCCAGAGTCATAACAAGGAAAGAGTGGACTACGTACAAGAAAACTATTCCCTGAAGCTCAGCCAACTGGATAAGAGTGACTCGGGTGATTACCGCGTGGTGATCTACAGCTCTTCCTCCAAAGACCCCTTCATCGAGGAGTACGGGCTGAGGGTCTATGGTGAGCAGAATCAGTTCTAAAGTGGAAGAGTGCCTTCATAAAGTGGTAAACTCTCTGATACTGGAGATGTGCAAGCAAAGGTTGGGTAAACATTTGGCAAGAATTTTGCATGGATGAAGTAAATGTAGCTGACGCCTAAGGCCCCTTCCTACTCAGAGATTCTGCAAGAGGCAGTGTAGTGTAGAGGATGGTGATAGGGGAAGCAGCGACCACACAAGTCAAATGCTGGCTTCTCTACCTACTAACTGCATGGCTTTA
The DNA here is from genome assembly GCA_004023965.1 of Spilogale gracilis. Classification (NCBI taxonomy): domain Eukaryota; kingdom Metazoa; phylum Chordata; class Mammalia; order Carnivora; family Mephitidae; genus Spilogale; species Spilogale gracilis. The sequence goes on along the minus strand of PITA01022928.1, from coordinate 15,496 downwards.
GGCAGGGTACTTAAGCTCTGTAAAACTTTATTCCCATATCTGTAATGGGGTGGAGGGTGACACCTATCTTAGAAAGATTATTGTGTATAAACATCAAAATTATACCTCTTTCCCTACAGGTTCCAACCAATTGAGAAATCCAATTGGGAAATCAAAAAGAAGATAAAAATGTCAGCTTTATTTTTTTCTGGTGAAACTAGATAGGAAAAATATTTTCGCCCAACTCTAGACATTGGAGCCCACTCAGGGAAGATGAACTTATGAAACAATTACTCAACCAGTTACAAGAATAGCTGCCTTACTTACTGAGTTGGAAGATTAGGAACACCCAGAGATGGGCCTCCAGGTTTGCCTTTAAGAGGTAGGCCATGTACCTTGATCCAGGTGTGCCCTCCATTTAAACATAGTTGAGAGGAACAGAGGGCATGCATTATGCAGTAAAACTAGCCACAGGAGGTAGAAAAGGGGGCAAACGGCATTTAAACAGCAATGTTAACTTTCTCAAAGTAGAGAGGTAATGAAGGAATTATGTTGGGTGTCAGACTCTCACCATCTCATCAATGAGCCAATCGCTCATCCTCTCAGGAAGAACACTGAGCACAAGAAAGAGAAGAGGGTCGGTAATACTATTCCCATACTATTCTCTCCTGGAGAGCAGAGTGAAAGTCTCTTCAAGGAAATCTAAAGACAGAGGAATAGGGAGCCCCTTAAAAAAGGCAAAATTAGCTCACATCTAAAATGCATCTAGCACAAGGCTGGCTTTGAAGATGGCAACTGCTTTCCTGTTGCATTGTTATTGTTTCTATTGCTAGTGTTTTTATATAACTGTGGGAAAGCAGACCCAGAGAGTTCTCTTTCCCAGATGAGAATAAGAATTCTGCTCGGAATTGCTGCTTCCTCTCCTCTCTGAGCACTCCCAGAGATTCAGATCCAAGGTTTAGAAGAAAAAGGTATAATTTCCACCCTTGGTTGTCCCATTTCTCTTTTGCAGAGCATCTGTCAAAGCCCAAAGTTACCGCGGGTCTAGAGAACAATGAGAATGGCACCTGTGTGACTAATTTGACATGCTTCATGGATCAAGGAGGAGAGGATGTGACCTACAGCTGGGAGTCTCTGGGGCAGGCAGCCAATGAGTCTCATAGTGGCTCCATCCTCCCCATATCCTGGAGTCTGGGGAAAAGAGGCATGACCTTCATCTGTGTGGCCAGGAATCCCATCAGCAGCAATTCTTCAAACCCTGTCTTTGCCTGGAAGCTCTGTGAAGGTGGTTGCTTCTCCTCTTTCTCCACAAACCTCTGTCTCGGGACCTATACCTTCTTCAGCTCCTGGTCCCCATGGGAACACGAACAGCCCAGGAAAACTGGAGGCCCCTGGGAAGTCACCAGACTGGGAGGAAGGTGGCAGTTGCTCCAAAAGTTGGATCATTTTCCCTAGCTGACTCTGCTCCCTTCCCTGTGCCTCCACCCATTCTCTCTTTAAAGGTGCTGCTGATGACTCGGAATTCGCCATGGTCCTGTGCATTCTGGGGGTGATCCTCCTCTTCAGTGCCCTTGGCCTGGTGCCAGTTATTCTAAATATGTGGAAAGAAAGAAGAAAAGGTAGAACATGCACTATTTTTACCTTCAGCCTCATTCATGCATTAGTTCCTTCATTTCTTCAACAAACATATGTTGAACTGTGTGCCAGGCTTGATATTAGGTACTAAGGATACAGAAATGAGGTCATATTCTGTGTCCTCAAGGAAAGCACAATCATCCTGCACTCCTTAATTCTGGAGTAAGAAAGTGCTTGAGTCCATAATTTAACTCTTTTGTCCAAAGAACTCCCAGTTTCCTCTCCAGTGCTCACCCTTCTCCTCCTGCCTGAGGGACTTACTGCTGTGGTCTTCCTACTGACTCTGCTCCCCAGACCTGGGAGGCGATGGCCTCCAACTCTGAGGTCCCATACACCAACACACTCCTGTCAGCCCTTTCAATACCCATCATTTTCAGAGCCCCCAAACCGTACCCAATCCTCCTCCTCGGATCAAATCCAGAGACTTCTCTTTACTCCCCATCGCAGTCTAGACACACTCCTCCTGGAGAAGGCTATCTCTGTCTCTCTCCATGCCAAACCCCATGCTCTGCATCCCTAAATATTGCTGCTGATTTTTTTCTTCTCAGCTTCCCTGATACTGTCCATGTGGAGTGTTGGGGAGGGACCTAAGCATCAGTTATATGTAAATTGTAGGTCTTAAGTTCTTTCCTCCCTCTCAAAAGCACTCTGAAAGTAATTTCTGACTTTTTCTGCTTCCCCTTTGGCTGCCTTGGTCCACAAATTGGGAAGTGAAGTAACCAGGGTAAACAGTTCAGTATGAGATTTCCCTGGTGGTACAGAAAGTCCCATGTCCCAGAAACCAGCATGGTGGTCAACCTAAGTGGGTCTTCCAGGGGTTAGGCTGGTGGGCGGGGGTGAATCAATGGAGGATAAGCTCTAATTCTCTCCCACCTTGGTTTCAGAGTTCATTGAAGAGAAGAAGAGAATAGATACTAATCAGGAAATTCTTAACTACTACCCCCCTCCTGGAGAGACCCCAGTGTATGACACAATCTCCTGCATTAATGTGAGTCCTTCCCTATCTTTTCTGGGACCTGATCTTCCTCTCTAATGCTCTCCTTGCTTTAGTTGAGATTTCTCCGTGGACTTGGGCAACGTGGAATACGTGGATGTATAGCCCTTGAAACCCAACACACCTGTGTCTCCCTAAGTCCTTATGAACACTTTCTCATGCAGGAGTCAGTGACCTCTGGTTCTGAGTCCTGGTTCTGACCTAGCCAGTAATGCTTGCCCTGTGATTTATGGTATTGTCTCTCCCTTCCACAGTTCACAAGGGCCACTCAACAGGCCAAATTCCTTTTGCTAAGAGCAGCAGATAGGGAAGTGTGAGTTTGGACTAATGTTTGAGTTACGGTGTCAGAACACCGGCTATAAAGATGCCTTTTCCATCAGGAGAATGGTTGCTCTGGGCCCACACTCAAGGCTTTCCAGGTGTGGGTCACCAAGCTGAGGTAAACAACCACATTGTCAATTCAAAGGAAACTCTTTGAAAAGAGGATCATAAGAATAAAGATTAGGGGCACGTGAGTGGCTCAGTCATTAAGCATCTGCCTTCGGCTCAGGTCATGGTCTCAGAGTCCCAGGATCAAGCCCTACATTGGGCTCCCTGCTCGGGAGGAAGCCAGCTTCTCTCACTCTCACTCCCCCTGTTCCCCCTCTAGTTGTGTTTCTCTCTGTCAAATAAATAAATAAAATCTTTTTAAAAATAAAATAAAGTTTAAAGAAACTCAAATGATAAGACAATTTGGAGGCGTGATCCAGATAGACAACTTTGAAAGCCCCCAGGAATCACTGTAGCCCCAGCTGGGCTAGCTCCTTAGATACCATAGAGCTCTTTTCTGTGTTGGCCCAATTAGTGAAGAAGTAAAAACCCCTTAGGGCCTCAGAATGCCAAAGTGTCTCAGTTTGCATCTCCCTGTGCATACCTACCACATTTCTGAGAGGAGACATTACGCTTTCTTTTGAAGCGGTTAGTGTCCTGAGAGTGTCTTTCTGCCTCACAGGGGTGATTGCTCTGGGCTCCACACAGCCTGGCTTACATCAGAAACGATTGCTTTATCACCATCCTCCTTCTTCCCTGCTCAAGACACACGCCCAGGAGACCACAGGACTGTCCTGGGTGTGTTCAGGAAAACTTCACTGACCCATGATACTTTTCTCCAGCCTGGAAGTTGCTTTTGCTATTGCTATCATTGTAGTTTTATTGTTTTGACCCATCAGTCATCCTCCCATATTGGCACCAGGGGCCCTTTAGGCTAATGGAAAAGTTCACTTTATTAGCAGTATTACTTCAAATTATACTTCAGTCACCTTAGGCTGCTCATAACTCATGAGACTTCTTTATCTTATACATTTTTAAATGTATTTAAACACAACACATCTCAAAAATCCGGCAATTGCTTCTTGAAAACAGTTATTGATAATTATAATAGCACTCACCAACAAGAGCTCCTCCCTCTCCCCATTCCTGGTCCAGAACCTCTCTTCCTTCCTGTCCTTCCTCCCATCTCTGCTTTCCCTTCTGGATTCTGGGTGTCTCTTTGGGCTTGACTAGGTGACCTATGATTGCTTTTTTCTTTTTTTGATAGAACACTATTCCAGAAGAAAATCTAGTAAATACACTTTACTCCTCTGTGCAAATACCCCAAAAGGTAAGAAGCTTTAGAGCTGACATTTACCTTACTTGTCTCATCCTTTTTCCTGGTTCAACTTAGCTGAAAATGTGCTGGGGCCCAGTGATCTCGTATTCTCTGGTATTAAAATTTCCCCAGCACGTCCCCAATCCCTTTGCTTAGGATTACATAAGAATATATGGAATAAATGAGAATTAGGAGTTGAATGGAGTTATGGAACAAATATAGAAGGAGAGAGGTTCTAGGTAGAAATGATCAGAAAAATCTGTAGGATCCTGAGGATTTGGATGGAGAAAAGCCCATGGCTGTGCCTCAGAGGGGAGAGATTCCTAGGGAGACAACTCCAGCTTGTATCTGAGCCACCGGTAAGCTGGAGGCAGGAGAGGTTTCTACTACTTTTCTTTGGTCTAGCAATGTTACATCTTGTTTGCATCCTCTCCCCCAAACAATTAATGGGCTATGCTTTAAAGTTTATTCCTTCACAGTTCACACCTGGTAGAAACAGTGATACTTTCCTGTCTCCCCTTCCAACCAGGTCGGAAAAGATGAGGATGAGCAAAGCAGTTTGCATAGTAATAGGAAAGTAAGAGGATTATTGGAAGTAAAGCTCAGTTCATTTCAGTAAAGTTCAACAACGTAAATGTGGTTTAACCTTAAGTAATAGTTTCTCTACAGCGTGAGGTTTGGGTTGGATGACCTTGGCAAAGAAGGGCGTCTGGGATGGGGGGGTCTCCTGGTGGGATCCAGTGCCCTCCCACCTCCAGCAACCTGCATTTTTATATCTGTCTAACAGATGGAGAAGCCCCGCTCTCCACCCACATCACCAGACACACCAAGGTTATTTACCTATGAGAATATCATCTAAACAGCAGTGCATCCTTCTGCCTCACCTCAAAGAAAAAAAAGATCACTGAATTGACAGAAATATTGAGGAAGAACGAAGAACACTGACTTCCTTCCAGAATAACTATCCTCTATGCTCCTTCAGATTTGAGTTCCTAATTGTATCCACTCCTGAGAAATCTCCTCAAACCCTAAATGTGTAACTATCCCTTCCTAGAAGTCTTACTGTGACTTTATCAGCCAATCCCAAGCAAAAGGCTTAGAAGTTTCTCTTTTGAAATGTAAATGAACTGTCCATCATATGAGTGACAACTCCCATTGCAGGGCTTGGAGATCAGGACTAGACCAAGACTCTGGTGACCAAAAAAAAAAAAAAAAAAAAAACCAAAGGAATGGCAGATATTTCCAGAGAAAGCAGATGTAGGTAGATTCCTTAACAAATTCATTACATATGTGCCTGGCACCATGCTGAGCATACACCGATTTTGCTTAGGTGTGCTCTCTGCTCTCATGAAATTGGTTCTTCATGAATGACTTCTGTGAGCATTAGCAGAAGATTTGACCACAAATTCCCAATAACCAGAAAGTCAGGTGTGAATCCATAGGACTTGGGAGCCAAAGTGAGGACAGAGACGCCGGGCAGAGGACTGGGTCTATCTGGATGGACACTCCACAGTGTGCCTGACCTGCAGACAAGAACCACAGCCTCAGCTTCATTTACAGCCCATGCTGCGAGTGAGAAGCCAGGGCCATCTCCATGGAGAGACGCAACCTGAAGACACATTTATAATCCAAGACTTGGAGTTAGGGATGGTCATGTGCAAATATTTAAAGTTGCATAATTCACTCAACTAATATTTATAGAAGATCTGTGTTAGATCAGTCTGGCAAATAAAATAGACAGAATCCCTGCCTCCCTTTTTAGAGTTTACCTTTTAATGAAATGAGAAACATGGGGAGGAGAACAGTTGCTTTGGATATGTTTCTGGACACATCTTGAATGAAAATATTCGAGAGGCATCTGATGCCCCAGGTCTGAGGGGTGTAAACTATCAAATGACAAAGATAAAGCAGTTTTGTTTGAAGTCCTTTATTTAAAAGAAAGTGACCCATAGATTGGGGAACGCAGTGATCAGGCGCAATGGAGCACTCTTCTTAAGGGATTTTGGGCAAGACCAAGTTTTATAAAGTATTAGAAGAGACAACACAGAAAAAGAGCACAATTGGCTAGGAGGGTGGGGTTTCCTGAGTAAGGTAAAACTCCCAACAAGAGGTGAGTTTTCTAAGACACCTTCTCCCATGCCCATTAGAGTCCGTGGTCAAAGGAACAAAACTGATACAAAAGTGAAGGTCAAGCAAAGCTTTATTTCACGCCAAGCATCAGAATTTCACTGGCTGGGCCAGGGTCTCTAAGGAGAGAATGGCACCGCCTAATTTCTCAGGCTAACTTTTATACGGCAACCCCCAAACCACAAGCTGACCAGGGTCACTAGCTACCTGGAGTTAATTTGCATTTCCATTGCTCCTGGGACCGGGATGTTAAGGGCATTTGGGGACTCCCACCTGGTCCGAAGTACCGGGAATGGGCCACCCATTCCTAATTTGTATCTCCATTGCTTCCTGGACAGGAGGTTAAGAGGGTTAACTGATTGGGCATCTCCCCCAATCTGGGTGCCTTTGTTTTCCAGGAGCTAATTGCCCATATTTCCTGGAGCTATTTTTCTGAGTAAACAAGATGGCAGCTTGGACATCTACATAGGTCTTTACAATGCCCATCCACATATTACAACCTCTTCCAAGGGGCTGGTTGCTTTCATGTGAAGTTTTGTTCTGTAGGTCCTCATATTACTCCCATGAGGCAAGCTGGTCTGGGATACTTATGTCTATTCTACAAATGTTGAAACTGAGGCAAAGAGAAACTTCAGTATGTGATCAAAGCTATTTAAAAAAAAATAAAAGCAGTGCCCACTCTACCACCCATCATCCACCACAGAGGATGAGGAAAATGGGGGGAGCTCAAAGCTTGAGAAAGGTGGATCCCCCTCTTCCCTGGTGTAGCATGGAGGAAAGGACATAGTTTTGGAGATAGGCCTGGGGTCAAAAGCCCTTATTAGCAGAGTGACCTTTGCCAAAGACTTGGGTTCTGTGAGCTTCTATTTTTTTATTTCTAAAACTCCTATAGGGCTCACAATGTGGAATCATATTAAATAAGTATAAGTGCCTGGTATGTAGTAGAAGGTTCATATGTGGTTCTTGATGCTTAAGGAAGGGAATAATACAAAAAAAAAAAGTGGTTAACTTTTCTACAAGTCAACTTAGCATAAGCTACAGAAGGATTAAAATGAAAAATCAGCCCTTAAAAGAAAGGTGTCTGGTGTAGGGGAAAGAAATTTTCCCTTTGTCCTTTCTAGGTTCTTTGGCTGGTATAATAAATAGATTGACAAAATCCAAATTAACAGGTCAAAAAATTTGATCTCACGTGTATGAGAGCCCCATAAAAAATATGAGACTCAAACTAATCAGGCAGTTGAGGCTTTTATGCCATCTTGAACTAAGGAAAGGGGTAGGGCTCTGAGGTTTCAAAAGGGAGGAAGGCAAGTCACAGGATGATGAGAAGAGCAAATGTTTTGTATACAGGATTCGCCCTGCCATGCAGATAAGTCTCTCAGATGAAAACATTACCTCTGGTAGGGGCTCTGTTTCCGGTACAGGCCCCCTTTCTAAATTTTATTAGGTAATAACAGAGAGGCAGAAAGCTTTCCCTGAGTCTGCAGGGTCTTGATTGACTTCTGTTCAAAATAATCCACGTGCCAGTGTGGATGATATATTTTGGCATGGTATAGTCTGCTCCCCTTCAGTAGTGTTAAAAAATGATGAACAAAAAGTAGGTAATGCAAATAAAACTTTATTAAACACTTCATGAAGTGGGCAGTCTCCATTTGGAGATGTGCAAAATGGGGCAGAAGGCTGAAAGACTTTATAAGATAAAGGATAAAGAATGAGGAAGAGAAAAATAGAAAATATCTGAATGCCTAGAGCCACAAACTCAGACTCATTTGGAATGAAAAGGTCAAGTGGCCTTGGCATTTCGTTATTAGTTGACTGGAAATGCCACTAGGTTTCTGATCAAACAGAGCATTTGCAGGGACATAAAAGCTATCCAACTTCTGGTTTGCTCGCATGACACCTTGGACAGAAGTGGTCCACCTTGGACCTAAAAATTTATCTCAATACTGACTTAGAGCAGAGGGGGCAGGAAGAGAGGGAGAAAATGGGAATTTATGTTCCTCTGTATTGAAAGAACTTAAAAACAATGCTTCCTGGGCAAGAATGGGATTGAAAAAGACACCATGATATTTACATATGAAAATATGCATTACTTTGCTATTTGTTACAGTGATGTTCTGGAAACTACCTAAGACTCTACCTACCACAGGGAAAGGTAAAGTGAACAGACACATTAGAAATCAGGGGTTATAAAGCTAGAAAATGTAACGACTTTGAAGGGTAGTTGAGTGTGCCACCCCAAAATATGCCTCTTGAGCATAAGGATTATGTTCAGTTGATTATTTTAAAGAAACAATATAAGATATAAGAGAAGATCTTTTGTCCCTTTTGTAAGGAACGATTACATTTGCAAAGGAAATCTCGGCATATACAGTTGTCTCACTCCTATATCAGAAAGAGAAGGATAACTCTGAATTACAAAAGAATCTTACTACGTGACAAGTTCCTGATAACTTCCCATAAAAGCTTCCCCCTCAAAACATCTTTCTTCTGCATTTAACTGAAGATGATATTTAAGATGGTGGCTTAGGCCATTCGGGGAAGTTTTACTCAGTTGCCTGGATATCTCTCATGTATGCAGGAGGTATACATGTTATTAAACTTCTGGGTTTTTTTTCTTTTGTTAATCTTTTGTTACAGGAGGTAGAGGGTCTCAGCCACAGAATCTAAAAACATATAGAGAAGATTATGTTCCCTCTACAATATCACAAGTGAAAAGTAGAAAGTGAAATTTAATGGGCTATATGATTACAGCTACATTTTTAAAACACCAATGCGGGACGCCTGGGTGGCTCAGTTGGTTAAGTGACTGCCTTCGGCTCAGGTCATGATCCCAGAGACAGTCCCGCATCAGGTTCCCTGCTCAGCGGGAGGCCTGCTTCTCCCTCCCTCACTCCCCCTGCTTGTGTTCCCTCTCTGGCTGTGTTTCTCTCTGTCAAATAAATAAAATCTTTAAAAAAAAATAAAAATAAAAATAAATTAAAAAAATAGAAACACCAATGCAAGGAAAAACTTAGAAGAAAAAGCATCAAAATATGAATGCTGTTTTTTGTGGGGCAGGTGATGTCTTAAGTGGCTTGGTTTTCTTCTGCTTGTCTTAATTTTCCAAAAGTTCTTTAATAAGAAAAGATGTATTACATAATGGAGAGTGGAAGAAATTTTAAATAAGTGTTAAGTGAGTAAAAGAGGTATGACCCACTGCGAGAAACTGAGAGGAAATTCTGAGGCCCCCCATCTTAGGGGTGGGAGGAGTGCAGTAGGAGGGGATGTCAAGTGACTCCTCCAGGTGAGAATGAGGTGGGAGAAGAGAGAAGCCCCTAGAACGTGATGATGGGAGGAAACGATTACTGTGCCTCCGAGTGGGTGGTTTGATGTTGGGGGAGCCTGAGAGCAGGCAGAGATTGGGGGAGGGAGACGAATGACTGCCAAGGTTTAGAATACACCTGCCCCCCACCCTGCTCCTTTAAGCCAGTACAAATGGTGAAATAATTAGAATTAGCGCCCCCCCTTCCTCTTTTTTACACCAGTGACAAAATCGAGCCCAATACCTCTGAAGTCTGGACTCAAAGAACTTTCCCAAGTCCATGTGCAGAAAAAGCCTTCACCTCCTGAGCTCAATCAGCAGGTAAGGAAACCACCAGTGTGTTAGCAGGAAGCCACCTTTCATGTCAAGGTCCAACAAGTGCAGCGCCCGGAGCTGTGTGGTTTGGGTTGTGCGAGCTGCTAATACAGCTCATGAATACAGAAACTCTGGTGGGGGAGAAGGGCGTCCGTGACCCCGCCAGGCTGTCACTCCCGCAACCACACACGCGTTCATCACTTACTCATTCAGCGAGACTTCCTAAGCCCCACTACATACCAGACACTGTGCTGAACACAGAAAACAGAGGTCTCTATCCTTGGGGTGCTTCATTGGAGACAGGCTGTGATACTGAAAGGTAATAATAATAAATATAGATTGGGTTTTCCTCCCAGTATCCTTCCAAACAGCTCCTAAAATGCCTGGACTCTTCAAAGGGATAAGTGCCTTATTGTATGTTAATGAGTTGTGCTTCCAAAATGTCAGTGACTGGAGTGGGAGAAACCTGTTACAGAGGGTCAAACAAACTACTTAGATGCAAGCAAACTACTTAGAAGATGTTGGGAAGGAAGAATTTCCTCTGTCCTTCAGAAACCTTCTAGCTGGACTTAGAATCAAATTGACACAGACAGATTGACCAGAGAAAATCAGATTTAATTTTGTACAAATTAAATCCACATATACATGGAAATTCCAAAGACAGGCAAAAATGGAGTATACATGTCATCTTGAAGTAAGGAGAAGGAAATAGGGGTCTGGGACTTCAAAAGGAAGGAAGTCAATTCACAGGAAGATGAAAAAGAGTAAATGATAAAAACAAAAGTCTGCTGGGCCATACAGAAACAATGGGACATAGAGAAGAATTTTAACAGAATTTGCTAAATTCCTCCCTGTCTGCCACCCCTAGTTCATATTATACTGTAGTTATCTATAGTGATGCCTGCCTTCCTGGAGCTGGTTCTCCATCTATATTCTTGGGGCCAGGGATTATCAAAGTTTCTTCTCGCTGAATGAGTAAGTCTTTTGGGCCTTGGCTGTTTTTAGCTCAGTGTAATCTGAATGCCAAAGTGGCTGCCTGAGGATGCTAACAACAGAAATTTCAGGAAAGGATTCCATTTCCTTCTTTCTCTATCAAAAGTAGAAAGAAAACACACACACACACACACACACACACACACACACACACACACAATGATATAGAGCCCAAATTATTATGAAATCTGATAGTCCTTGGATCTTTAAAAAAAATGTTCTTAAGTCTCATCCATTAATTATTCATTCATTCAAAAAAGTATTCAAATATCTACCATAAGCTAAGCATCTGATTGTTATCTGAATTTATGTTGTGAATGGAACAGATATAGCTCTTAGAGCTAATTAGAGCTAAACATCCTGTGAGGGAGACAGAAAGTAGACCAAAAAAAATCTAACAAATAAATATATATTTATAAGTTGTGATAATTTGACAAAATTGAGCTGGGCACAATGATTATGAGTAAGAGGAAAGATTTGCATAAATAAGGTGGTCAAAAGCCTGCTCCGAGGAGATGAAATTTAAGTTCAATCTGGGCTCTTAGCCCGTTTTACTTCAATGTTAGCAGAAGATGAATACATACATTCACAACACTTAATCACCTCACAAATCTTATGGTTTTTTTTTTTAAGATTTTATTTATTTATTTTCACAGAGAAGGAGAGATCACAAATAGGCAGAGAGGCAGGCAGAGAAAGAGAGGGAAGCAGGCTCCCCGCTGAGCAGAGAGCCCGATGTGGGCCTCGATCCCAGGACCCTGAGATCATGACCTGAGCTGAAGGCAGAGGCTTTAACCCACTGAGCCACCCAGGCGCCCCAATCTTCTTATGTTTCAAGCATGCAACTTTTCTTTTCTTTTCTTTTCTTTAAATATTTTATTTATTGGGGCGCCTGGGTGGCTCAGTTGGTTAGGCGACTGCCTTTGGCTCAGGTCATGATCCCGGATCCCACATCAGGTTCCCTGCTCGGCGGGAAGCCTGCTTCTCCCTCTCTCACTCCCCCTGCTTGTGTTCCCTCTCTAGCTGTGTTTCTCTCTGTCAAATAAATAAAATCTTTTAAAAAACAAAAAAAGATTTTATTTATTTATTTAACAAAGAGAGAAAAAATACAAGCAGAGGAAGCACCAGGCAGAGGGAAAGGGAGAAGCAGGCTCCCTGCTCTGCAGAGAGCCAAAAGGGCTTGATCCCAGGACCCTGAGATCATGACCTGAGCTGAAGACAGATGCTTAACTGACTGAGCCACCCAGGTGCCCCACAAACGTGCAACTTTTCTTAAATGAATAAATGAATAAGCCCTCTTTTCTTTCGGAACACTTTAAAACATGATTAAATAAAACACGAACAGGTTATTTTAAACAGAGGATATGTGACAGTTTCTTGGCAAATTTTGAACTGTATGCAAATAAAATAGGTTTTCGGTATTAATAGAGACTGATGTCCCTCTCACCAGGAAAAGCTGGTGATGATGATGCTCCAGGTACAGAATTCTTTTTCTCCGTGTCTCACAGGGTCACCCTTCTCATAGCCCTCCTCTTGGCTTCTCCACTGTCAATCTATTCAATCTGCAAAACTCCCAGGATCAAAAAGAGAAGAAATTCTTTCTTCCAGGAGCAGGGTAGGAAGGAGGCTGAATGAAACAATGACCACAGGTTAGGAACGGGAGGGGGGGGGTGTAAAAGGAAGGGAAGAGAAGAACAGAAGACAGGCAGGCAGGGGAAGGGATTTCCAGAAGAGAATTCAGAAGCATGATGGGACTGGAGGACCCTTAAGGAAGCTGAATCTGGGGGGTAGAGGTGAACTGCCCCCCGGGCCCGTGGGGGGGAGGGGGAACACCAGTGTCCACAGCCAATCACCACGTTTCCTGTGCCCTGAACACCCGGCACACGCTGCTCCGGGAATGACTGTCGGATTCACATTTTCCATGCCTATTGCATGCTGTGTACTAGAGACGCAGAGAAGATGAAAACGGGCTTTGGTCTCAGACAGACACAGAGGAAGGGCCCGAAGACATGCTCAGTACCCCCTCAAATCATTTAGTAGGGTTAGCTGCAGACTGTGACAATTGTAACTGAGTTCCCTGAGCAGCTTATCCAGACCTCTTCTTCACTCTATCCTCATGCCTAGAACAACACAAGGCACCTTAAATGCTCTGTGGGGGCGCCATCTGCTGCTCGGTCCCTGCGCCCCGGCACCCGGACTGGCCCGCCTCCTGCAACAAGCCCTCCAGGGCTCCAGGTAACCTTTTCCACTTCCTGCCCAACCGGGACCTCCAGGGGCAGAACGGCCAAGTCCCAAGGAGACCAGTCACTGTCTCCCCCATGGTGTCCCCGCCCGGGATTCCTGGCCCTGTAAACACACAGAAAACCACAGCTCCCACGCCAGGGTCTCCCCTATGCACTCAGGGCCACCCAGGCCCCGTGGGGCTGCTCCCCCTTCCCAAGCCCCTCCAGCGCCCACGCTGGCTCCAGTGGGCCTTCCCCACCCTTCCCTGCAGCACTGCCCCAACACGCCCGTTCCCTCAAGGCTGCGCTCCCCGGGGCCTGGAGGGGACTCAGCCCCACCTCTGTCCACTCAGGGCCGCCACGGTGCACAGTGCGTGCTCGGGTCCCAGCTCCCTGGACACAAAGACAGCACTGAGACAGACTGACTGGGTTCTTGACCCCACAGGTGAAGGTCAGAGCCCTGTCCCCCGGCCTCGAGGAGACACTGAGGACAGACCCTCCATGGGACACAACCATCTGGGGTCTCAGAGGTCGCCAGCTGTAGGTCACAGAGCCTCTCCTGCTTTCGGCCACACACGTCAGGATGAAGACAGCGTCCATTCTCACCGATCCTGGAGCTCAGTGTGGCACGGGGCCGGGCCAGCTGCTCTGTGGGCACAAAATGAACCAAGCGAGACCTGCAGAAGTGCCCCGGGCTCTCCCTCCCCTCATGGGGCAGAAGGCACGGGGCACTGAGGCCAAGACACTGCCTCATCCCGAGTATGCACAAGGAGAAACGGAGGCAGAATCTGCGCACAGCTACTGGAGAGCTTTGGGCTTTACAGGCGCGGCCACGGAGAGTCACCGATTCCCAGACCCACCGCACCAAGTAGGTAGCAGATGTGGGGCACCTACTCCGTTTAACAGGCTCAGAGGGCTTCAGGTAACTTGCGCAGAGTCTCGGCTCTTAAATGATGATTCCCTGACCCCATCCAGTGGATCTGACCTCCGAGCCTGGGTCCCACCCCAGCGCCAACTACGCGGAGGCCATGGGCACACATGCCCTCGCCCAGAAGCGTGTTGTAATTACACCTCTGCCCAGGAGGGGTCTCTGCAGTACACATGGAGCTTCCGGATGCGGACGAGGCTCCCAGCTGTGCCCTTGGCCTCCGAGGCTCCGGGCTCCCACGTACTGCCCGCAGCCCGCTCCCCAGGATCAGGAGCTCAGGTGCTTCCTTAAGGTTTTCACGTTGCTATTATTCGCCCTCCTGTGTCCCCAGGCCAGAGCCAGCGTGTTGGGAAGTGACCGCAGAGAGAGTGGATGGGACAGGCTCCACAGCGCCGTGGGGTGTGGCAGAAGGCTGCTTTATCCCGCCACCTGACCGCAGCCCCAAGGGCAGCTCAACCCGGCAAAAATGGGAGCCCGCAGCCCAGAATGCCCCTCCCCCCCGGGAGGAGGCAGGCTGGGTAATTTTCTGCTGCCTCACCCCCCCGCCCCGCCCACCACCCGCTGCCTCCGTGTGGCCCTCGGGAACCCAGACCCTGCCCCCGTAACTCCTTCTCCCCCCAGCATCCTCTCTAGCTCAAGCCTGTAAATGCAGTCACAAACCAGATGCTCAGGATGTGCATTGGGGGCCTACTTCTCTTCCAGGCTCTGCCACTTTCTACCTCTGTGTCACCTTTTCTCTCTGAGACTAGTTTCGGCAGCCCAGAAGCAAAAACCCCTCTCCTGCCAGCTGCAGGGCTGTTGTGAGATTCCAGTGACCTGGGGAACTCCCTGAGAAGGACCAACAGCTATCCTGTTACCTTCGTTGTTGTCGCTTCACTGGAGCAGAATGCGATGGGCTCTCCCTCCAGCCCTGCACCAGCCTAGGGAATGGGCCCACTGAGGCCCCCGAGCTGTCTGAGAACAGGCCAGGCCTGACTTATGGCAGAAAAGCTTTCTCCCCAGGAAGCACGTCCACCCTCCCACACTAAAAGAGACGCCCCATCAGACAGGAATATTTCCTGGCCCCTTACTCAAGGCTGAAAACTTCCCTGCTTTCCCTCCATCAGTGAGCTTCCCCACGTTTGTCCTCACTCGTAAGTGTACTTTCTTGCTTCCCCGTGTAGGGGGGAAGCTCGGCCATGGCCCCTGGTGACCTTGGCCCCGTCCCTCAGGCAAAGACTGAAACCACAGCTGATCTAAGTCTTGGCAAAATGCCCTGGATCCTCCCAGAACACGAGAGGACGGCGCTCCATGAGACCCCGAAAACTATCTCCCCCAACCCCACTCTCTCCCCTGGGAGGCACTTGGGAGGCAGTTTCTCATGAGGGAGGGGCTT
>PITA01022927.1:0-29286 GCA_004023965.1 Spilogale gracilis | reverse complement strand
TTTTTTTTTTTTTTTAAAGATTTTATTTATTTGACAGAGAGAAACACAGTGAGAGAGGGAACACAAGCAGAGGGAGCGAGAGAGGGAGAAGCAGGCTTCCCGCCGAGCAGGGAGCCCGATGTGGGACTCGATCCCGGGTCTCCGGGATCATGACCTGAGCCGAAGGCAGTGGCTTAACCAACTGAGCCACCCAGGCGTCCCGGAATACTCTGGGATTTGTAAAATGGAATTAAATTAGGACTAAATAACAGAAAGATGTCTGGAAACTCTTTTGAAATATTTGAAAACTGAATAACATACCTCTAAATAGTCCATGCATCAAAGAAGAAATTAAAAGACAAAGTAGAAAGTATTCTGAATTGAATGAAAATGAAAAGACATTGGAATTAGTGGGGTGCCACTAAAACAGTATTTAGGAGTAAATTTATAGTACTAAAATGCCTGTATGAGAAAAGAAGAAAGCTCTCACTTCAGGGACCTCAGTTTTCACTTTAAGAAGCCAGAAAACCAGGGCACCTGTCTAGCTCCATCAGTACAGCATATGTCTCTTGACCTCAAGGTCATGAGTTTGAGCCCCACATTGGGTGTAGAGCTTACTTATAAATAAAATCTTAAAAAAAAAAAAAACATAAGAAGAAGAGCACACTAAATGGATGATTAAGCAGAATAAAGAAAATAAAGATCAGAGTAAAAAGTGATGCAATAAAAAAATAATAAAGAAATAAATGGGATCAAACATTTTCTGAGATAAATAAAATCATTTAATTTGTGGCCAGAATATTCAGGAAAAAATGACGGAAAATAAAATATTACAATTATAAGGAATGGGAGAAGTGACTTTGGAAGTACTGCTATACATATTAAAACCTTACGAAGACATGACATGAAAAGAATACTACAGATAACAGGAGTTAGTAGGATTACACAGATACTGGTAAACAGTTTTAGCTAATAAAATTCATTTTCATCAAATGTCAAGTGGTCCCTATTCATATTTAAAAGTAGGTTACTAAAATACCAATTGAAAGCTCAGTATACATGAACGTAGCTGGAGAAATAATAAGCTTCTCTTGGTCAGGGACTCTATTATTTTATTTATTTATTTATTTTTGAATAGTAAATCCCAGCTTTCTTTTATGGGGAATCTGTTTCTGTTGGGCAAGTCAACATATCTGGAAGGCAATATTCAAATCTTCTATTGGTAGTATACAGGACTAGCTGTCAATTTTTTTTTTTTTTTTGCTTTCATTCCATTTTTATTTTTATTTTTTAAATTTTTTAAAAGATTTTATTTATTTATTTGACAGCGAGAAATACAGCGAGAGAGGGAACACAAGCGAGAGAGGGGAGTGAGTGAGAGAGGGAGAAGCAGGCCTCCCGCCAAGCAGGGAGCCCGATGTGGGACCCGATCCCGGATCTCCGGGATCATGACCTGAGCTGAAGGCAGTCGCTTAACCAACTGAGCCACCCAGGCGCCCCCTTTCTTTCTTTTTTTTTTTTTAAAGGAAATATGAGGAAGGGGCGCCTGGGTGGCTCAGTTGGTTAGGCCACTGCCTTCGGCCCAGGTCATGATCCTGGAGTCCCAGGATCAAGTCCCGTGTCGGGCTCCCAGCTCCATGGAGAGTCTGCCTCTCTCTCTGACCTTCTCCCTTCTCATGCTCTCTTTCACCCACTCACTGTCTCTCTCTCAAATAAATAAATAAAATATTTTTAAAAGTATGAGGAAAATGCTTAATTTTATCATTCATGACAGCATAATAGGTTCCAGAAGTATTGTGCAAACAAGGCAATGGGATGGAGGAAGAGTGTAGCTCACAGATTTGATGGTGCTTAACATCCTGTATCAGGAATGAGTTATGAATACTTGAAAAATATATATGGGAACATTAAAAATTGTCATATCAAAGTTTTTAGATGAACCACTTTAGGAACATAGACTCAAAATCCAATGGTTAGATATTCCTGAAAATATTTCTTACCTTCTTTTGGATTTTCATTTGGATCCAAAAGTACTTCTTAAAGATATGCTCAATACCCTAAAGAATGAATTGTCTTGGGAAATAGGCAAAAAGCAAATTAGATTATCATGGAAGATGTTCAAGATGAAGATGCAATTCTGACCTCAAAAACAAATTGTTTGAAAGTAGTGGGACTTGAACACTAGTTCAGAAGAAAATTTCAAAAGAGAAATTCCAAATGCATTGTGAATGCTGAGAACCTCATTA
This sequence comes from Spilogale gracilis, assembly GCA_004023965.1. Taxonomy (NCBI): domain Eukaryota; kingdom Metazoa; phylum Chordata; class Mammalia; order Carnivora; family Mephitidae; genus Spilogale; species Spilogale gracilis. The sequence continues at coordinate 27,061 of PITA01022927.1, read as the reverse complement.
GAAAATATGTATCTACTCCCAAAACAACTACTCTGAAAGACAGCTCTCACTGGGATGTAAAAATTTAGGTGTGTCGGCATGGGTGGGAGTAATTAGGAGGTCCAATTAATTTCTTTTTTTTTAAATATTTTATTTATTTATTTGACAGAGAGAAACACAGCAAGAGAGGGAATACAAGCAGAGGGAGTGAGAGAGGGAGAAGCAGGCTTCCCCCGAGTAGGGAGCCTAATGTGGGGCTCAATCCCAGGTCTCCAGGATCATGACCTGAGCCAAAGGCAGTTGCTTAACCAAGTGAGCCACCCAGGCGCCCCAGGTCCAATTAATTTCTTTACACACACTCTTTAGGTAAGTACACTAAGGGAGGTCAAGGAATTCGCCCCATTACCTGCAAAAGCCTATTAAAGTTGAACCACCTCCTGAGAATGTGTGGCCGATGACAGCAGAAGGCAAGAAGGCTACTGCTTTGATAAATACCTTGAGGGGCTGCAAAATGGCAGTGCTGGGAGGCATGTGCCAAATCATGTTTGGCTTTGGCCCCATAACTTGTGATTCTGTCAAGGACTCATCATGTCAATTGGTGGAAAATGGATTACTGTCATTCTTCAAGGCACAGCACATCATTCCCCATTGATTGGCATGCCAAATCCTTCACAAAGTAATGAGTCAGGGACGATTCAAATCATCATCCAACTGTCAGCTTGATTGCATAGTCCTCTATCAATGGGATTAAACTGTTGTGGCATCCAAAATGTAATGAAAGGCATTACTTTACTTGAAAAGTTGACAGGAAGACAGGGATGCTGGACCCAGGAAGCCTAGGCATATACAATAACAATAATAACAATAATAACAATGAGGAGAGTGAATTGAAAGATGATATAAATATATTTTTTCAGCCTCATAGGAGATGCTGTGACTAAAGGGAATTACATTTCTCTTCAAAGAGAATTAGAGCTGAAAGGGACACTGTAGAAATCATCCCACTGGCATTTGCTCTCTAACAAAAAAAGAAATACGTAAAGAAAGAGAAGTGAGTCGCTAAAGTTAAAGAGGAGAGAATGGGAGGAAAGTACAAAGCATGCTTTTTGGAGGGAAAAAAAAAAACCTTGGTTTTCAATCTTAGTTCTTCTATTTACTAGTTGTGTCATCATAAACGGGTCCTTCAGCTTCTGTCTCTTCATCTGCCAAATAGGAATAATTACAGATATGTCACATATATCACAGGGGGAATAAGGGAGCAAACCACTGAAACAATGAGGGTCCCATCTTAATGTCTGCTGAGAAAAAATATGGTGCTGTCTTGCTCAATTTGCATGAAGTACACACGAAAAATGCTTGTTGTAGAGGCTCAGCATTTTGCCTTGGATAAAGGGTCATCATTGCACATAGATACCTCATAAATACTATTCTACTTAATGTGGTTTAGAGAAAACATAAATCTTGCCAAGGTCACACACCTACTAAGAGGTTAGGATTTTACTGGCATGACTGTAAAGACTTCTCTGAATCATGAGCTCTGCTGTTCTTCATGGTGATGATGTTCCTGGTTCATTCTACCACTGCACAGGGATGCCGGGCCTTCTATACCCTACTGTCTCATGTTCAACATCCAACAGATTCTACTACAGGAGAGCTGTCCTGCATTTAAGTAGCTACCTATGTGACACTACAGTGGAACTCACCTACAGATTACACCAACATTCAGTAAGGTACAGTAAGCTGAGCAGATGTGTGTTATTTTGGATCTTTTTTTTTTTTCCAGTTTGAAACCATACTTTATTTTTAATGTAGTTAGAAATCCTGTTATTTTGGATCCTAACAAACATTTTGTTTTGTGACAGAAGTATTACACTTCTACCTTTATCAGATAAAGGAATTATTTAACAACTGACTAAAAATCTAAGTATCTGAGGTATTATTACGGCATTGGAACCTACAAGGGGAAGTATCATTTTATGAACAAAAACTGTTACTAGAGTCAGACATGAGGACCAGGGTCAGAAATGTGAATTAAACTGAACTATTTAGGCATCTATTCCATTTTTAGAAGTCCCACTATACTCTCTGCCAGATTCTTCAGATGTGGATTCTGTGAAAAATTCTGGAAATCACATCTTTAGAGTGGCATCAGCAATTCTGAGTATATTCAAAGAAAGGAAAGTGACCTTTGATCAGACAAATTGAGAAAATCTTGTACACTGCATCCCTTTTAAAGAATCCCAAATGTTTACTAGCATATTAAAGTCTGTAAGAAATCGTGTGGTGAAAATAAAAAAAAAAGTTTAACTTTGTTCACTCCAGTATTTTTTTGCCTTCTTTGACAAGAGAAGTTCTTCCTTATATAACGTCTACCAGACCCTGTAATAAGGACTGGCATATAGGAGGGGCTCAGGAATACTTGTAAGAATGTTGTGGAATAAAGTCCCCAATGGATGGATTAATGTCTCATGGCTGTACTACAGAAACAAACGATTATATATATATATATATATATATATATATAGTATGTGTGTGTATATATATATATATATAGTATGTGTGTGTGTATATAGTACTATATATATATAGTACCATGTGTGTGTGTGTATATATATATATATAGTATGTGTGTGTGTATATATATATATATATATATATATATAGTACTATGGCAAGCACTAGGGAAAGAGTAGAAAACAGTAAATGTGACATATGCATTGGCCTCAAAGGAATTTAGAGTTTAGTGGATAAGGCAGAAATGTTCATAAATGACAGTAGGGAGGCAGTATCACATAAATATGGAGAGCACTAGCTTTGGTCTCGGACAGAACTGGGTTCAAGTTCTGACAATTATCGCTTACCAGTTGGATGATTCAAAGGACATTATTTAATCACTCCAAGGTTTTGGTCTTCTAACCTGGAAAATGGAGGTAACAGTGTCATATAGCTCATGTAAACACTACTTGATGTAATATATGCAAAGGGAAAAAACAGTAGCTCTTTTCAGTATTCCCTACACCGAGCAATGTCAGGATATAGACATCACTCAAATATTTGCTGAACGAATTAATTATGGCCTAATTATATATTCATAATTCCTACCTAGCACACTGTCCTACATGGAGTAGATATCTAAGAAAGCACTGTTGAGTGAATAAAAGAATGAAGTAGAGGAGCACTGTCTAAGCTCAGCACATGCAACAATCTCTTCTGGGTACATGATTTTCCTGCTTTGCCACTGCATTTTCAGCCATTCTTATACATAAGCATTTGTGAATATCCACCTTTCTCTATAAACCCCTGTCATGGCTTCATAATGTACAAGCATGGCTGGACTGAACTACCATAACCCTCTTCCCTGTATGTTTCCAGTTAGGGTGGGCCAAAAGAGACCCCCTTTGACCACCACCCCCTGCCATATTTGTAGGATGAAAGTAAAGTAGCAGCCACTTTGTACCTCATACATGTCACTTAATTTCATTTTTTAAAAAGATTTGTCTATTTATTTTAGAGAGAGAGAGTGAGCACAAACAGGAGAGGCAGAAGGAGAGGGAGAGAGAGAATCTTAAGTAGACTCCACCTTGAACACAGAGACCCCGAGATCACTACCTGAGCTGAAACCAAGAGTCAGATGCTTAATGACTGTGCCACCCAGGTGCCCCCATGTCACTTAATTCCTGACTCCCATCTTCTTTTTGGTAGCAGATGGGCCTTCAACTGTTCTATCTTCTCCTGGATCCTCCTTCAGTTTCTATAGTTCCTGGCCAACTGTGCTTAGCTCCATGATGCACACCAATTTTTTCCTGCCCCATCAACATTAAAAGTAGCAAAAATTGCCATAAGTTTCAGTCCCTCCCTGAAGGTTCCAGCTCAGATTGCATAAAATCTTTCCAAATAGTCCATGTTTCCCCTCTGGTAAGGAGAACACAGGGAAATTTACTTGGTTCTTATGAATATCATTAGGGTGCTGAGGGCTCTCCTTTCACATATCACTTCCTAACCAGAGAGATAATAGGGCCAGTGTAAAGCTAGGCAGAGAGATGGGATCTAGTCCCAGCTCTCAACATACCAGCCTTGAGGCTGTGGGTAAATGAATAATTCTGTGAGTGGCAGTCTCTGCTTTAGTCAGTGGAAGATGACAGCTCTTCCCTTGCATACCTCATAAAGCTACTTCAGAGATAAACCATTACAGTGAAAGCTAACATAACTTGAGAAAAATAGACCAAAAAATCTCTGGCATTTACAAGTGTTAATTATTATTTTGGCATCATCATTATTACTTTTTTTGAAAGATTTTTTTCTTTAAGAGAGAAAAAGAGAGTGAGCAGGGGGAGGGACTAAGGGAGAGGGAGAAGCAGTCTCCCCACTGAGCAAGGAGCCCAATGCGGTATTGGATCCCAGGACCCCAGGACCATGACCTGAGTTGAAGGCAGATGCTTAATTGACTGAGCCACCCAGGCATCCCATCATCGTTATTATTATTTTAAATTTATCATTTAATGAGTACTTAATTTACATCATGCACCATGCTAAGATTTCATGATTTCATTTATACCCTAGAGAATGGACCTTATTTTCCCTATTATACTTAAGAGAAAATAAGCTAGAACTCAGGTTAGTTAGTGAACTCTCAGAGTTTTAGCCTGGTCTAAGTACACAGAGCCCTACACATTTCTTTACAATAAATGGAACACATAAAAATTGTGCAAGTTTTGTTTTGATGTTGAAAATATGGTGAGCTACCTACATTAGTTGTATAACACCATGTTATATGAAGTTGTTTATGTTACATTTTATTGAACTGTATAATGATGTGATACTAAAAATGAAAAAGTATTACATGACAGTCTGACTCAACAATAGAAGCTGCCAAATCATGTGGCTCATATCAGAGATATTTTTCAGTCTTAGGAAAGGTTAGTATGACTGACAAAATACTTTAAAGAACTATCCCTGAGGCACCAACCACCTATCAATCAAAAACTCAGTTGATATTTAAGAGCACCTATTTAACTTCAAGCAATATTATTATAATTACAGAAAATTGAAAGTAAGAATTTTAATATGGTAAATAGTAAATGTGGATTAAATCATTTGATATGTCTTAAAAGGTGATAATAACGTTAAGATTTTAAGTGTGGGTTTTGAAAAATCAGCATGTCATATTGATACATAATTGCTATTGGCTAAAAGTGCTTCAGAAAATATTTAGAATCTGAATGTGAAGAAGGCTTAGAGTTTGATTGGGATAATGAAATTATTTATGGAGATATATTTTCTATGTGAATATGAATATATATGGTGTATATGTCTGTTTATAGAGAAAATATGTGTTGTGTGTCTGTACGTATATATTTATGTGTTTACCCAAAAAGCTGTTATCAAATCAATGTGTGTTTTTGTGATTCATGGTAACTTAGAGTTGAGGGAATTTAGTACGTGTATTTAAAGTGTTGTTAATTTTAATGTTGCAAACTTAACCCAAGACTCCAGATAGGTAAAATATTCTAGGCAAACAGGTAAAAGAAGTGAACAATGTGGATAACTGCAAACAGGTCAACATTTTAAAACTGTTTCATTTTAGAATATAAAATCTAAGATTTCAGAAAATTTAACTAAAATGTCAGTAAGTGAGCTTCATAAATGGTGAATATGAAGGCAGAACAATTATCCTTGATATTAAGAAGGAGAAAAAGACAGAAGTCAAAGGGAATAAGCTAAAAATAATTAATTTTTAAAGGTATTTGAATGGGCAACGTTTATTTCCATAATAAAACAATATTGCAACTCCGGAATAACTACTACATAAAATATTGAGAATTGTAGCAATCAGAACAATGAGTCTATAGCCTATGAAAATAAGTAAATGATAAATGATGTGAATTGGAAGCCTAGACAGAAAGAGCAACCAAGTATCAGTATGCTCAGAAAGAAAGAGAAAAAAAAGTTAACATTATGTATGATTTAATACAAAAAGACCACAACAAATCATACAAAACACAAAATAGTTATTTAGATAATCTGTTAGAGTTCATGACTTGGTGAAAATGGGAGAAATAATGCAAATACACATGGAATAAGATACTTTTTTAAGAGGAAAAAATCTAGAATTGGATGAAAGAAATGTATCCCAAATTAAAAATGTGAGACTTCACTAAGACTTATAGTGGCTAAGTTAAATTCTAGTGAAATTATGCTCCTGATTGAGCAGTTAATAGACTTTAGGGCTAGTATGCATATATTCCCAACACTGGTACAGATGGTTATGGAAATACAGGATGTACACAAGTCAAATCATGGTAAACATTGAAGTAACTATCAGGAAACCCTCAAGTGAATGGAAAACACCAAACCTATTCTGTGACTGAATTCTCAGAACTATGAAAACATGCTTGGGAGTGCGTGCTTGGGATGCACAAGTTAAGAACACTCTTATATTCTCTTCATATAACAATATACCCTTCAGTGTATATGGTAGGATTTCTTTTGGTTGTCTATAAACATTATCTCTTTCCAACCCAATATAGGAAATGTGTTTTGGGACTGAGAGCTTGGAACCAGGCCTGGGTAGAGTTCCATCTGTAACCAAACATTTTGCTCATGGGTATCTGGATTCCAATTCAAACAAAGATAAATCTGAAAAAGTTATACACCACTTGCCAGTAGTGTCAGTCCATGGTTTAGTGAGAAAAACAAAATATGCATTCTCCATTTTCTCTCTTCCACCTACTTCTCCTAATTTTCTTTCTCTTTCTAAACTCCTAAGGATCCTGCCTCCAATGCTTCTAAGAAAATTTTAGATATTAGAAAAAGAGACTTCAATATTATTTGAAATTACCATGGTATAGTTCTCAAATGAAATTTTAATTTTTTCTTCTAGTCATACATTTAAACTTATTTGAAGAAAAGATTTTATGTATCATCAGCAGAAAGCTGACATTTTACAAGAGAGAATTTAGGCTTTACATTATCCAGGAAATCTTCATATCTGAGCTATACAGAAGACCTATCAGACCCCCCAGTCAACATTTTGCTCACCTGGGCACAGCCCTACCACAGAAATGGCTTCGTGGCTGGAAGGCCTAAGCTGCAGCGGTTTAAGAGTGACACACAGTGAATGTGATCAAACTCCAGGCTTGAGTGCCACTGTGTGGTGAACCCTGCAGGTTTTCAAATGTAAACAAATAGTCATAGAAAGATCAGTCAAAATGTGAACTAAATAGAAGGTGTTCCTATCAAGCGCAGTCCCTCTCCATGATGAATTACCTGCGTTTTTATCCCTTTCAAGGCCTCACACTGCACAGCAGTGTGGTTCAGATGACTTGGAATTCTGGGGGGTGCTGTTGTTGTTTTTAATCTCTTCCCTTAACCCACCTCCTCAAGGTCTTTCATCTGGTGATGGAAAGATACATGTAACTATTTTTAGGCCTGGTATTATGGGTTAATAATATAGCTTCCTAAACCCCATCTTGATAATGATTTCAGGACCAGTAAATGAAAGTTGTAGCTTATGAGAGCAGAGATGGATGCAACTCATACCATAAAGTCAGCTACTTACTACGCTTAGGTTTAAAGCTAGACCAGGTTTCATATGCACATATAATCAGAATGTACAGTTCAAAGTCACTTTGTATGTCCACAGCTCTCAAAAAATTCCCCTTTCCTTTGCCTGATAGATAAGAAACAGCTTGCAACATTTTTCTTAACTAAGGGTCTCACACATTGGCAATTTTGTCAACCTAGATGTAAACACCACTGCCACGTCCGAATCATAATAAATTTTGTTTACTGTAGTTAGACATTGGGTTTGCTTACATTTTAGTTAAAACAGCTGAAGATTTATCCTTCTGTCAGAGCCACTGGAAAATTGAGAGTCTTGTGCAAGTTGTAAGCTTTCTGCTTAATCTTCTGGAAACTTTTCCAATTTTCCTTTAATAACACCAGGAGGCCAGTGGTGTGCCACTTATGGATGGAGGGGTGGAGTTCCCCATCCCAGTCCCCCTCCTTCACTCGGCTGACAGCTCTACAGAGATGAAATGCAGTAATATGCATTAGCACTAACTTATACACCAGGCTGTCACCATCAGGTAAAATTGATCACAAATTACTGATTACCAAATCAGGAAAGTCATCAGTTATATTGTACTTGATTACTTTCTCATAAGAGGAATATATTACTGAATATGGTGAGACTACTCATGCATAAGAATTTAAAAGTGACATCCCAGCAGCCTGCACTCAGGAGGGAAGGAGAATTGTGCTGAGGAAGTAAACCCTCAGTTCCTTATATAAATTGTTTTAAATCAGTTATTAAATTATGATAAGACAGTGATGTGTACTTGAAAATTTTTCAACTGTTTTCCCAGTTGAAAACTTGTAAATCACACATTCTTCCCTCTAGAAAGTGCCATTGTCACTTATATCAGCTATACTTCCAGAGGGGAGGGGAACAACTCTAATACTTCTAATACTGGTCAAGGTCACAAAATTAGGCCAACCTAGTTGATGGGATTCTTGCCAGAACAAGAAATAAGACATTGCTTTCTTTGTGATTCATTTTCTCCTTGAAGACCCTGTTTGATCTGCCTTGACTCTCCTCGCTCTTCCTTCCTATGCCATGGTAGTTTTGAGACATGATGGAAACTGCCTCTCCCTTACAGGAGGGTTGTACACCCATGGAAGATTACATGGGCCAGGATGGGGGTCATAAGACAGATCCTAAGCATGAAAAAAGAAAGTGAAATAGGTAGTAACATCCACTATCTAATTAGCTTACCAGGAATATGGAGCTGAAGTATTAGAGCATGCATTCGTCCACATAGAGACAGACTGTTTTATCATTGGCAACTGATGGCAGGTCATTGAAATTCAAGCTCTGGGAAAAGAAATTGACCATATAAGAGAAATATAAAGTTAGGCTGACATCTCACAACTTACACCAAAATAAAGTCCAAATGATTAAGGCATGGCTTCCTCCCACCCCAAATTGAGGTATATGGTGAGTCTCAAGGATAAGCAGAGGTATAGAGGGAAGTATGAAAAGTCAAAGGATAAACAGAAAATATCTTATTGGGTTGTCTATTTTACATGAAGATTTGGTATCCTTGCAGTTTTAAAATGTTTAAGCTATTCTCTTTTTTTAATTCAAATGCAGAGAGCAATATACTTTTATGTTCAGGAAGTGATTTAAAATACTTCACTTTTAATGTTATATGCCCTTCAGGGCCTCCCCTTTGCCAGATTATCAGCACAGTTGGTACTATGTGAATACAGTTTGCTCTTCTGAGAAAGGAGATTATGTTGCCAATACTAACCCTGTTCCTGGTGGTAGTCGGCAAGTAGTATTTAGTTCTTGGTGTTGGGTTGGAGTCACTGAGGCCTAGGAACTACACAGAAGGGAGAATATTAGGAAGACCATATACAATCACCAGTGTGAGACTGGATGCTCTTGTGGTTATTGACCATACTCTTCACTGTCTATGGTCAGATGTTGTTAGCAACTCCCAACATGTATTAACTTATCTGCAGCATTCCCAGTCTCTACTCAAGGTTTATCAACAAATGGATAGACACCTAAAACATAAAACTTCCTGACTGCTCTGGTTCACTGCCTAGAGATTTATGATCCAATTTCACCTACAAGTTTGCATTTTCTTTAAATACAGACACCAGCTAGAAATAAACCCATGTCTTAATCTGGTTCCAGAATATGGATATTTGACCACTAGATTGCCTCTTTTGGCCCCAGTTCTAGCATCATACCCTCACAAATAATCATGGCCCACTCCATTCTTAGTAGGAACAACTGTCTAGTTTAACTCAGAATTCCACAACTTTTATACTTGTGAGACCACAGCACACATCTTCCCAAAGAGAGCGAAGACAGCTTCTTTTCAGATCACATGCCATATGATATTAAAAAAAAATCTATAAAACAGGTGTTTAATTTTTGTGGCAGAATTTGAAAAGAGATTCATTGTAATTTAGAATGTTGGGCTGATGCTTATAATTCATTATAAATGTGTCAGAATAGTGTTTCATTGGAAAAAACCCAATAACCCCAACCATTTAATCATAAAGCTGGTTGTTGATAGCAATAGGATATTTAATGTTATAGGACAGAAAACAAATGTCATGCATTGCATTTTTTTCTTTGCCTGAGCTTTAGTCTTCAGTAAGATCTGACAAATATTGGCATTATATGTCACTAAGAAGTAAAAGATCATGCTCTGACCTTCAAGAATCCCCACAATATGTACATTATGTTGATGTGCCCTTTGTTTTGTCTATCTTGGCTTGCTTTGGCAGCCTCTGCAATTTCAGGATGAGCGAGATGGTTTTACCAAGTTTTTGATGGCATCATTTTAACCAAGAAATTATCTAAAGGCAAAGACTGTTTCTTCCACTATTTTTTTCATTCTGACACAGCCTGAAGACTAGACATTGAGAAAGCTGTAAGCCACAAATGGCCCAAATGCTCATTTATTTGAGGACTAAAGTGTCTTCATTAAAGCAGGTGTAAACCTAAAAAAGAAGATCAAAATTTTCTTTTCTTCTTTTGCATTGGATGTTTACTCACATGTCAAAAATGTACATCATCTTTAAAGTTCCAGTCACATTCCTCCTAATCTACTGAGACAAGCCCCCACTCCAGAGCACTGCTCTATTCACGTCCTCTTTCTTTAAACTTCTAAAGTCCTTCTAGTCTGTATTGTATAATTTATCATTTAATTATATTTCCTTTGTTTTTGTGTCAGTGATTTTGTCTCCCTAGCTGGAGGTCAAGCATATAAAGATAAATAACTACATCTCTTCCTTCCTAGTACATGATATGACACATGGCATACTCTTAATAAAACAATTCTATTGAGTTTATTGCTTAAGTACAGACTCATTTTAAAAGCAGACAGATAAAAAATAAATTACACATATTATTAGATCCTTGCCTTCTCTTAGGAAGTCAGAGAAACTTCTCTCTAATATTAACTGTATATTTTTAGTTTTCAAAGTAATTTTACTTCTAATATAATTGATCATAATTTCCCTCAAAGATAAACAGAATTGACATACTGTGTGAGCATGTATTCATATACATGAGTGACAGAGGTAGAACTCAAGACTCATAATTTTTAGCTGATATGCTTGATTCTAAATCATACTGGCTAAATTTGCTATTCATTTAGGAAAAGTACACTTTTGATTTTGTCAGTTAATGACATCATTAAGAGAGTATTACTGAAATGCAGTGGAAAAAAAGAGGTTTCACTGAGTTTGGTAGACCAAAGAAATTATTCCCCTTATGTTCATAAAATAGCAAAGTACTGGATTCCACAAGGGTTAAAGAATTACTGAAAGAATACTTGTTAGTGGGAGTAAGAGATTTAGTCTCAGTTTTGCACATCTCTGTTCTAAGCATCTGCAGTCTCAAGAATATCAAAGAGTTAATTTCAAGCACCCCTTCCAGCCTAATACTTTTGATTAACCTCTCCCCAGCATTGATAATTAGGAGTAACTTTTTTTTTTTATCATCCAATTCTATTATCTGTGTCTACTCTATTATTTGGGCCTTGGCATAATGCTATTATTTGAGTAGATACTTGAGTTGAGACAGTATTTATTATCAGTTCTTAGCATAGTTCACCTGGATTGTACTTTAATTGTTTGGTTCATCTATTTATACATATTTTAAAAGCTAATTGGTGATCATACTACTTATTTAAGAAATCAAAACATGTTTCTTTCTTTTTTTTTTGTAAAGATTTTATTTATTTGACAGAGAGAAACACAGCCAGAGAGGGAACACAAGCAAGGGGAGTGAGAGAGGGAGAAGCAGGCTTCCTGCTGAGCAGGGAGCCCGATGTGGGACTCGATCCCCAGTCTCTGGGATCATGACCTGAACCGAAGGCAGTCGCTTAACCAACTGAGCCACCCAGGTGCCCCAAAACATGTTTCTTGAAGACATAAAGGCAAGTTTAATTCTACTGAGGAAGAAAATCCCCATTCCTGTTTAAAATTTGAGTGTTTTGATCAGTTGGTATTTATCAAGCACATATTCAGTACTCTAGAATACTATATGAAGTGTGTTGAGAAACATAAAAAGCAAAAAGAAAGAATCCTGCCTTCAAATGCCCAACAATTATACTAGGCAGTAAAGCACGTAGGGATGCACTATTAGCTGACAATGCAAAGTCTTACATAATAAACACCAAATTTTCCAATTTCCATAGAGTAAATATTCCCATGCTGGCTAATTTCAAGACAACATGAGGTCACTGAACACAGGACTGTGGAGAGATGCAAGCCAGTTCAATTGACTCTAGCATACCAGCCCTCCTGTAGAAGTTTAATTCAAGCAAAGATCTCTTGGGCCGCAATCAAGTATGTTCTGTGGAAAAATATCTTTCATATCTTTGAAGGACAGTGGCATATGAATGGGGAATAACTAATGTGAAAGTATTCCTGATCGGAGAGATGATATAATCAACAGTCCAGGGGCTCAAAGACAATGATAGGCTTGGAGAAGAGAAATACACCTAGTTAGCATAGCATAGAAGGATCTTAGATAAAAGGTAAGAGATATGGGAGGAACTACTGATTGGTTCGGATTATATCCTGCAAATAATGTATGTGTCTATAAAGAAATAAAAACCATAGTGACAAATACCAAATACATTTTTTCAAATATTAATGGAATGATCATAACCATGGCATTAAGAATTTTTTTGAAGGTAGGGTGCTTGGGTGGCTCACCTGGTTAAGTGTCTGCCTTTAGCTCAGGTCATGATCCCAGGGGTCCTGGGATCAAGCCCCCCTTGTCAGACTCCCTTCTTAGCAGAGAGCCTGCTTCTCCCTCTCCCTCTGCTGCTTCCCCCACTTGTGCCCTCTAGCTTGCTCTCTGTCAAATAAATAAGTAAAATATTTTTTAAAATGTTTGAAGGTAGAAATTACCAAGAATATTTGTATAGAGAGCTCTCCAAATTATAGGAGATCCCAGAAATACAAAATTATTCTAGCAAAAGAAATGTCTTTTCAGCCAAATTAGATTACATTCTTACAGCTGTTATATTCAATAGCATATTGGAGTTGGAAGATTCTTTTTTTATTTTAATTTCTCTCCAAATAAATCTGTGTTCTGCCCTAAAGAACTTTAACTTCAACCCTTCTTCATGGAAGAATCTACCATCATAGCACTATTCCAAAATATTTCCATTTTTTGTCAGAATCCTTATAGATAAGGCTTTTATTTTGATAATTCATGTGGCTGGATATCAAACAGCTGCCAGGATATCTACCAACATCTGCTGTTCAGTTTTTTCAGTTTGTCCCATCTGGCCTACATTCAACAGGACCCAAATCAAGACTGAACAAAATCACAGGACCTTCAAAAGCAATTTCACATTATTTTTGGAAGCACTGAATATTCTTTCTCAGTTGTTAGAGTCAGGAACTATGTCGTCTATCATCCTGTAGACAACTCTGAAACTTTTCAGATTAAAATTTTCAACACTCTTTCCTCCATCAAATGTTAAAAATATGTGTTTAATGTTCTGTACTAGCTTCTATTTGGCTCAGAAATTCTAAATGTGATTAAAAAATAGTAAATTATTAGTAATAATGATGACTAAAATATACTTTAATCATTAGTTTAATTTCTAGAGGACTTCTCATCTTGAGCATTTAAAAATTTTTCCCAGAACTCCTTCCATCTATTCTTTCTTCCACTCAGTTCCATCCAGCAGATTTCTGATAATATCCTTCTCTCATGCCTCATGGTACAACTTGTTATTAAGGATCTCCCATCTCTGCCCACACCTACTGAGTGTCATTATTTAACCAAATACCCATTAGCATAAAAATTCACTGACTATGAGTCTACCATCTTTCAACTTCTCCTGGCTTAATTCCTCTCCTGTGAGCCTTTGTAGAACATGCTCAGTCCCAGCATCTCCATGTTTAATAACTACCTGGCATTCTACTTACTTAAAAAAAAAAAAGATATTTACAATCTCATTTATTTATTTTTTTTAAAGATTTTATTTATTTATTTGACAGAGTGAAACACAGCTAGAGAGGGAACACAAGCAGAGGGACTGAGAGAGGGAGAAGCAGGCTTCCCGCCGAGCAGGGAGCCTGATATGGGACTCGATCCCGGGTCTCCAGGATCATGACCTGAGCCGAAAGCAGTTGCTTAACCAACTGAGCCACCCAGGCGCCCTACAATCTCATTTAAAACATAGAGACAGATACAAAAAAGCAAATAATCCTCCAAGAGTCATGTAATACATCAATGGCAGAACAATGATGAAATGAAGAAGATTTGACTCAACCAAACCAGCTCTTCGAAGAACTTCCCTGAATACCAGTAGCAGCACAGTATGTGTTTACTAAAGCAGAGTGGAGACATGTTTGTCATTTCAAAGAAAAGTGTGACAGGCAAATCAGAAGATAAGGGCATAAATGAATTATTTTACCAACATTATTTTCATAAAATCATGATGAAAAGAAATAAAATATAGTTTGAAAAGAATAGCATTACAGTTCTACTATCTCTTTCTTTGTAAAAGGTCTAATTAGAGGAAACATACATTTCCACTGTGTCCTTATACTCAAGGTTGAGAACTGAGATAATTTTCTTTTTTTTTTCTTCATTAACATATCTCTTTTTTTTTTGAGATAATTTTCTATCATAAAGGCCCTAACACAAATCCCACCTTCTTATGACATTCGTAAAGTATTATTTTCTATGAATGTTCAAGTGAATTTCTCTACTATTTCCTTCCATTTTGTTATACCAATGGTTTGGTAAAACCAACAATTCTGATTAGATTCTCCTTCATAAGGGATTAAGGGTGATAAGCCAAGAACCATCAGAGTCAGACAAAGTGGGTAATCTGGTTTCTAATTCTCACCCTAGTAAATTCTCTTCTAGCATCATCTACAGATAACCAAGATCCAGGAATTTTTGCCCAATTTGCTCCAAGCCCATTTCCAAGGTCTGTAAATGCCTCTCCCTCAGGTCTCTCCTGGGGCCAGGAGTAATGCCATCTCCTTCCTGGCCCAGAATGGTCCAGGGCTGAGGACAGAGTTTGGACATACAGATGAGGTGTCTACACATAAGCACAAGGCTGTCTGTAGTACAGAACGAATATGGGTATGGACAGAAAAGAATCTTAATCAAGGGTAATATCCAGGGGTTGGGACCAGGGTCAAGTCTCTCTACACCATCATATTTTGCATAAATTCAAGAATTTTACATTCAAACCCAATGCTTCTGGTCTTTAACATCATTACCACACGATGTTTCATTAATTTATTTAATTTTTGAATATTTAGATATATGGTATGAAGGCATCCTTTAGTGTTCATTCACCAGCTCTGCAAATGTTTAAACAGAAGACTGCTATCTACCTTCAACACACAATGGATGTGAATGTGTATCACAAAGAAACATCAGGTGATTTCATCAGTGTCATCAAGAATGGACTAGAATTCTTATTCAAAATAATTGTTGTTTAAGGATTTTTAGGCAAAACTCAAATTTATGATTATAGAGCATTTTAAGCTCCCTTTTCTCTCCCAATTTTGCTGTCAACACTGATCCATTTGTTGATATCATGTCAAATTTCTATTTCATACATTCTACAGAGACTCCAAAAGAGAATAATGCTTCAGTTTCTTTCTACTATATCCATTCCAAAAAAAGTAGCAAATTTAGCCTAGCTCTCCATTTCTCTTTACAGAGCACTGGTATTTTTATTGCTGTGAGAAATTTACATGCCACTTTCAAAGTGCTAATTCTTACTCAAAATAGCTTTGGCACAATGTTTTGCAAGATTTTTCCTCAAAAGGAAATGCTGAATCTACAGATCCAGTGTGGGGAATTTCGAGGTTGTGCCCAGTGACTTTACATGTCTGCCAGGGAAGTCCCTCTTACTATTCAAGAACAATTTCGTCTTTGGTTTGAGCAGAACTTTTGTAGCTTAATGGATGATAATTTCCCCCTGTCAGACATCTCATATTCTGCATGCCCCTCATCTGGCCTGTATCACATAAAGAGGAGGGACTATAATTTCCACCCACCTGTAGCAAACAGCTAAGTTTTATTTCCTACTCGATTCTTAATACACTGCCCCGTGAAAGGAATTAATTATCCACAGATGAAGTAATTATCCTCAAGTAGAGCAGAGTTGAAGCACATAAACTTTTAACTCTGACAGGGATGGGTTTGAAGACTGGCTCCCCCAACCCTTACATCATATATGATCTCTGGCAAATTGCTTAATGTCTCAAAGCTTCCTCTTTCTCCAGAAATAATATACTTGTCTTATAGAGCAATTGTGAAGATTAGATGAATATATATATATATATATATATATATATATATATATTTCTGGCACCTGATAGCCATTCAATAATTACTATTATTATTCAAGCATCTAAATACTTAACATCATTCTACTGTTAATTTTATTTCATCAGTCACTTCCTTGTTAATGATTCCTTTGTGACCTCAAGTCTTTTCTCTCTAATCAGACACCTCTACTCAAATGTCTCAGCATTACCTCAATTTAATTTGTGTAATATAAAACATTAGTTTAAAAAAACAAAGACTCAAATTTCCTGAATGTACAAAAAAAATTGGATACATGGTTTAACTTTTTTAAAGCAATAATAAAGAAGATATGAAATTTATAGTGAAAAATCTCTCTCCTCCATCTTTCCTAAATTCCCATGGCTAAACTTGGTTACAATCAGGCATGTTTTCCCAATGTCATTTTTGATTATTTTCTTTCATTCTTCCAGCGTATGTAACCTATCACTAATCCTCATTTTGTGCTTTGTAAATGCCTCTCATGCCTATTGCTGCTTCTTAATTTTCTTCTTATTAATGCTGCTCTAGGTCCTCACCATTGCACATCTACCTAAATACCTCTATGATACCTGATCCCTCTCAATTTGCTCCTTCCTTCCCCCAATTATTCCCCTATGCAGGGTTCTATTGCTTACTGCATCCAGTAGGTTAACTAATCTATTCAGCTTTCAAGACCCTTTGGTAGCTATCCCTGCCTTTCTTATTCACCTAATGTATTATAGTATAACACAGATGATAATTTTACATAAAATAGGCGTTTATTTTGGTTTTATTTTTATCACCTCAGAGATTTTGTTTATGCCGTTCCCTCTTAATATGGTTGAAATGTGTTCCCCCCTAGACTGAAGTTCAGTACCTCAGTACCTCAGAACATAATTGTATTTGCTCATAGGTCTTTGCAGAGGTAATCAAATTAAAATGATGTCATTAGGGTGTACCTAGATTCAATATAACTGGTGTCTTTATAAAAAGGGGAAATTTGGAGACAGACATGCACACAGAGAGAACACCATGTGAACAAGAAGGCAGAGACAAGATAATGCTTTCGAGTCAAGGAACTTTAAAGCTTGTTGGAAAACCACTAGAAGCTAGGAAAGATGTGTGGAACTGATCTTCCTCACAGCCCTCAGCTGCAGCTAATACTAGCACATCCTCTCTTCCTCCAGCTTTTGGAAGAAAAAGGATGGAATGGCCATCTTGTGACCCAGAAACACCAAGTATGAGAACACATGGCTAACATGCCAAGAATGGTAGAACAAGAATGCTGTAAGTCCATGAGTCCTTGATGGCATGCCTGACAGTCAAACTAATGCCAGCAAATACTCATCTCCAGACTTCTTATGTGAAAAAAACCAAGCTTTATTGGTTATAGCTCCTTTAGTGAGAGCATGGCCAACTGACAATATGCTAGGAGAGTTAATTATATAAAAGGCTTACTCACCTTCCATGGGTTTTTTTTTCTCCTGGAATTTAGTAGATACTCAGCAGATAAATGTTACTGTTCTTCATTTTATGTTATGTTCTTTATGAAGCTGTTAACATCTGACCACTGTGGGCTTACTTATCCTGCATAAATATGGAGGATAAGTTATTTCATTGCCAATAATCTGGCAATAAAATATTTATTGTTTCAGTTGTGGTAGCCACTAGTGCTATTCTCCAAAAATTTTCATGCTCCATCATTCAAGCACCAATGAAGAATTGCATTTTTCTGTCCTATGTTAAGTTAAACATGATTATAGGACTTGTATCAAGAAATAATGAATAGAAATGATGTGTCACTTCCAGGCAGAAGCTTTAAGAACCAATGCACAATTCATGATAATTTCTTTTGCTCTATTCTGGCGACTGGCAATGCTCCAGGTGGGAGCTGCCAGCACCCTGCATCCCAAAAAAAAAGATGGTGTGGAGCAGAGCTTTCAGCTGATCCCCCAATTGGGTCTTTAATGTGAGTAAAAAGTTAACCTCGCTGTTTAAAGCCACTGGGATTTTTACTACCACAGAATAACCTAGTCTGACTAGTATATAAAACCATCTTATCTTGTGAAACAAGCTTTCAGGTTGATTTGGACACTAAAACCTCCTATGGCCACCATTTTGGCTTCAGTGATCTATGATTTAGGTCTTTTTCTATGTCTTTTATTAACATTCATATAGTTCCGTAATACCATATGGCTCTCACCCAGAATGGTTATGAATAATTTTATGACTTTATTAACCTAGGTCCTGCCCTCGAGGCACTTACAAGATCTATAGTGTATTGAGTTTCTCTATAAATATTCAGCACATGCACAAACCACTGGCAAAATGTAAAGCAACAACAGCATAAAAAGAAAAATTAGAAACTGAAGACTTAAGGAAGGACAAAAAGGAGGGAAACAATTTATTTTTCAACACTTTTGGCCTTCAATTCCATAAAAGCCTTCTTTTTTATGTGTTACTGTAAGTGTTATTAAGAGTCCTATCTGGGTTCGGAGCACCAACAAAATCACACGGTCAACAAGGTTTGTGCTACTGCCTCAAGCTTGGCAGTAGTAACTGCTTCTCCACTTCCATGAAACTTTCTCCAATCTGTAGCCCTCCTTCCAAATCCTCTTTTCTCCTAGTGTCTTCTGCAATACCTTTATGAAAATCAGACATTGGCAACAAAGACATCCACACCTTACTACACATTATAATGACAGACGATTTACACTTAAATTCTTCCTGCAATCATGACTTGCTGGGTCCATCCCCATTTTAATGATCTAAAGTATTGATGATCTGGAAGAGATGAAACTTTGAGTGTTTTGGGGAAAATTAGCTTCTTACCTCTGAAATCATTCAATGGAATTCCTTCGTCCAATACATAATTGCAACCTTTTTCAGACTACTCTAACCAATGGACACAACAGTAGTAATAATTCCTAACAGTAATACTGAGTGCCACTTTTCAAGACACTTCCCATGAGTTAACCCATTCAATCCTATCAGCTATCCTGTGAGACAAATAACGTTATCGCTTTCTTTTTAGAAGTCAGTTAAGTAAATTGGCCCAGGGATATACATTTAGCTCCTGCTGTATTCTGCCTCTCTGTTATTTTACATGCAGCTCATATGCAGAGCTCAAATGGAGGCTATTATTCAAGTCTGGGAGATGAAGGATAAGAGAAAGGTAATCCTAATGGGTTTTCGGTTTCAGTTCTCTTTTCCTTGCCTTTCTGCTATAGACTGAAAATGTTCATTTATATATTTTTTAAAGATTTTATTTATTTATTTGACAGAGGGAAACACAACTAGGGAGGGAACACAAGCAGGGGGAGTGAGAGAGGGAGAAGCAGGCTTCCTGCTGAGCAGGGGAACCCAATGTGGGGCTCCATCCCAGGACTCTGGGATCATGACCTGAGCTGAAGGCAGTCGCCCAACCAACTGAGCCACCCAGGCATTCCCCAACATTTATATCTTGAAATCTACTCCCTATTATGGTAATTGGAGATGGGGCATTTGGGAGGTGATTAGGTCACGTGTGGAACCCTCATGAATGGAATTAGTGCCCTTGTAAAAAAGACCCAGAGAGATCCCTCACCCCTTCCACCATGTGAGGACACAGCAAAGAGAACTGTCTAGGAACCAGTAAGCAAGTCCTTACCAGCCCCTGAATCTGATGACCACGTGATCTTGGATTTGCCAATCTCCAACTGTGAGAAATAAATTTCCACTCTTAAAAGACCTTCACTTATAGTATTTTGTTATCACAGCCTGGATGGACTAAAGTACCTTGCATAGAAATAACCTTTCAAGCTTGGAATATTTAGACCAGGTTATACTCTGTCATCACCTTAGGATATTTTGGTATTTTGTTTTATATCCAGCACCTTGTGCTCCACTGGAGAGAGATTAAGTTCAGTGCCCGGTTTTACATTCACTGGCTTACTGAGATTTAGCTACCTGCTACTCTTAGGAGCCAGTTTTTCTCTTTCCCCATCCTGCCAATGATTCAGCGTTGGATCACAACATTCTGATTCACGAATACACCTTACATCTGGCATTGGTCCACCCATGTCAGATCAGAGCTATAGAATCCTCAAGAGACAGAATTGTTGAGTTCAATGAAACCTGAAGTTACTTTTGTCTAACCACGAAGGTCATTATATGGTCAATCAAATACAGCAGTCTTCTATTCCTCTTGCCTCCCTTAATGCTGCTATGACAAGGCACAAAATACAGTAGGAAGTCAATAAATGCTATTGACTGATATTCTTAAATTCTTTGCACAATTTCTTTAGGAACTTTTCCTCTTTAATTATGGAACTCAAGTATATTTCAGGGAGTTAATTCTGCATTGGGCTGACTCATTTGCAATTTACTTTTTAAAGAAATTATTTGATGTCTAAGGGCCTTTTAAAAAAAGAAGCCATTTCCTTTTGAACAATGAAATCACGTTTCAGTGGCATAATTGGACTGGAACACAGACAGGCTTGAGTTTAACTCTAAACTCAGAACCCATGAAGGTCAACTGGAAAACGCAGTCACCCATCCCAGTCTTAAGTGGCACTTTTTTTCAAATTGTGTCACAAACATGCATATAAAACAAGGGCTGAGTGTTACGGATTATAACATAAAGCTTTCTAGCCATGTCAGTCAGGAGAGAAAAATAAAAGGAAACTTAAAATAGTTCAACTGAACTTTCTTTCACAGCACATAGGAGGGTGAGGGAATCGGTTAGGTTAAAAAAATAACAACAAAAAATTTGTGTGACCAAAAAAAAAAAATTTTTTTTTTTACTTTACCATGCTCTGCTTTTCTTTAAGGGTACTATCAGTTTGGCTACAGCCCAAACAAACAAAATCTGTCTTTTTAAGAAACGCCAACTCTCATAATTACTCAGTAAATCAAAAACAATAAAAGACATGTCCTGCTCATAGACCAATGCAAAGCAGTTACATCAAACCGTTTAACCTTGTACCCCCTTTGCTCAGCTACCCACATTTGCCTATTTATAGTCCCATCCTTGTGCCCCTCCTCCATCATCCTGCAGCAACTTGTGTTGACCTGTGGAAATCTATTTGTCTTTGGATTTCTCCTACTTCTGGGTCTAAGTCACTGCCCCCTACATTCACATTTACCTGTCACTGGCTTGTCTATTAGTACCCTCAAAAGGATTTTTCCTGTCATCCAACAAGAAGAGATTTTGTGAGGCTGACAAATAAACAATTTATGAAATGATATAAAAGAGATTAAATCAATGGAGGTGAGAATTGCCACTAGGAATAAGTTGTTTTAGGCTGTACAGCTTTGAAGACTATACTTTTAAAAAACTATTCATAAAGATTGTTACCATGAAGAAGGGCCCTAAATTCATCTGGCTTAACTACTTTATTTTATAGGTATGGAAAGGTAACCCAGAAAAGAATTAGCCAAGTTCACATGCTGAATTACTGACAGCCCTGAGACTAGAGCCAACGTGTCCTAAATCCAAGCTTTTCTTCCCTGATTAGGGAACTCTGTAGTGTTTTACAAAATGACATGATTCCATATATACTGAAGGTAGCAAAGAAGAGAAAGAGAGATTAAGGAAGAGGGAAGAAAGAATATAATATATTCTGCAATCTTTGGACAAAGGATAAACTTTAGAAAGTGCTGTCTTTCCTGGTGTGACATGGAGTGAAGCAGAGTAAAACAGTGTCAAGAAAAATAAGTAACACGGCTCCATCTGGAGTACAAGGACCCAGAAAAACACACCTGTGCCAGAAGCAAGAGCCCTATCTTAGAAGAGGCACGAGTATAGCCACAGGGGACATACAGAGAAGGAAACTGTCCCTTGCCCTTCAGAGAGTGTCTGAGCTCGTCTGACCCCAAAGCAAGTCCTCTGAGATTCTAAGTCACTGTCTCAGTCCCTCATCCTTCGAGCTTTTCCTCTCCCTCTGCTATTTAAGATCCATAATCAGTCTACTTTTATACAAGACCCTCCATGGCTCCAAATCCTGCCCTCTCAGCCTAACTACCCAGTACAAGCTGTGCCTTTGCAGTTCACTGAATTTATTGCCATTTTCAGAACTAGACCTGCACGCTACCACGACATTGCTCAGACATCTCCACTTGGAATACCCTTCTGCCACATTTTCAACTGTTAAGATTTTTTGTTTAAAAACATCTCTCTTGGGGCGCCTGGGTGGCTCAGTTGGTTAAGCGACTGCTTTCGGCTCAGGTCATATTCCTGGAGACCCGGATCCCCACATCGGGCTCCCTGCTCAGCGGGAAGCCTGCTTCTCCCTCTTTCAGTCCCTCTGCTTGTGTTCCCTCTCTAGCTGTGTTTCTCTCTGTCAAATAAAAAAATAAAATCTTAAAAAAAAATAAAATAAAAGCATCTCTCTTTTGAAGCTGCACCCAAAGCCCAATAATATCAAATTCTCCTCTTTGTGGGGCCCGTGACATTGTGTCCTAGCTTACAGATTAGAGCCATGTGCTTTTTCATCTCATTCAGAAGAGATGTGAGATTGTTAGTAAAGCTACTTAGGGACATGTCTGTCTTTCCTACTAGGTTGTAAATTCCTCCAGGAAAGAGACTGTCTCATTTATCTGAATCCTCACTCAGTAGGATCTAGTAAGTATCTTATAGCATGTATGAGACTACACAATGTTTATTCCCTTGAATTGCCTGGCCTTACCTTACTTAACTTACATTAACTTACCTTAACTACATTTAGTAGTCTCTGAAACTGATAAAAAAATCATTATGTTAAAAAATAATTATTATTAAGGTGAAATAAATTAACACATAGAAGAAATGTAATCTTAATGTTGTCTCCAAGCCAGTTACCTACATTGGAGAAACACTATTTAACACTTACCAGTAAACTAGTTCAGAACTGCCTGAAAGTTACTATATGCTACCTTAGCATGGTCAAATCAGCATTTATTATGGATTCAGAGGCATATAATGATTTTTTTCAGGTTAAATAAAGGAAGAAGAAAATAAAACAGAGTGGAAGAGAAATAATTACAGTCAACAAATGATGTCTCCAAAGGAACATCAATATAATGTAATTAAAAGTCAAGAAGAAGTCTTTTCATTCTGAATGTACTTAAATTGTTTATCTCTTTACTGTTTGAAACATTTCATCAAACTTACTCAGCAGCTATTCCCTGTGGGCCTTTACAAGCACTTGATAAATGTGAGGTTTGAAAGTTCTGCTCCTTTGAGCTTTTTTGATGTATTTTGAGTTATTTTGTGTATCTGAGTGGAAGCATGTGCTCATGCATACATGCACACACATGCACATGCGTGTATGCACACATGAACACACACTCTGGAAAGACCACTGAATGGTAAGTCACAATGCCAACATATCTCAACCTGTGACACTGGGGGAGCACATTAGCTTCATGGGTGGGAGCTTTCTTATCATTATAATTGGGGTACTGAAATGAGGATGTATTTCTGGTTCTTCCTTTCTGGTTCTTTGGTCCTTATATTCTATGCAAATGCATACCATTTAAATGATTACCTAACACTAAACATTTTAAAGCTTTTTTTAAAATATATACCTAGCAATCTGATAGGACTTTTAGGTTCCATGGACCATCCTTACCCACAAAACCTTAAAGGGGAGAATGTTTCAGATGAATCAATGTTCTCATTTAATCTCATATCAGGTGTTGCCATACAATCGTATTTTCTCTTCTCTCAGTTTGGTTTCACACATTAAAAAAGAAAAAAAGGCCTTGGAAAATGTGTGCAAATTGTTAAATGTCAGCTGAATGTCATTTTCCAAGTTCGGCACTCAAATAGGGCTCTCTGAAAATTGGTTGTCATCCACTGGGAGTTAAAGGAAAGATCTTTGAAAAGGTCCTCAGAGGCTTCATTTCTAGAGGTTTTTGAGGTCTCACAGGAGCTGACTGTTTCCCCACGCAAGCCATTTTCCCCTGGTCTCCTGCAATGGCACGGTCCTTCTACCTTCCCTGCCTTTGATCGTGCCACTTGTCTGGCCAAAAATGCACCCGACCCCACCCCTGCCCTCTGTCTGTCCAAGTGTTACTATCACAGAAGACAATACAGTACTTGCTCTATGAAGGAGTCTCATCTCTGCAGCCATGCACAATCTCCCTTCTCTACAGCCTGACTGTACTCAGATCCTGCATCCACTGGTCCTGGTTTCAACAAATTTTGTTCATACTGCTTATTTCTCTTATCTCAAAACATGATTGTAACACTTCAAGGTAGAACTGGATTTACCCTAACACTCAGATTGCTTAGCACAAATTGGTCATACAAGAGGCGTTCCAACACATAATACCTGTTCTACCTTCACCCTCTGCTGTCCTCAACAAGCAGAGGAATATAAATGTCCTTGTTGCCATCAAAGATAGATGAAACAGCTGTTTTTTTTTTTTTTTTAATAAGAAATTAAGGCAGGTAAACAAAGAATTAAGAACAACACTTCCCACTTTGGTTATAAGAACATTTCAGAATAAAGCAACATTTGAGCCTGAAATACCTGGATCAGTTTCCGCACCAAATTAACTTTGTATCCTCTGAAAGCATGTGCCCAAACCCTAGGCTGGTTTTCATAACCTAGACACAACTGCCACAGCTTACTGGAGAACTTAAATATCAGAAATGCCCAAACTAAGTACCATTACGGAGTGAGGTGTGAGCTGCCCAAGGAAAGACATGAGTATCTGATGGAGCTACACCCTCTCAAAATCCTGGGCATTTGTCTTACTGCCAGACTGACCTTCTCTTGAGAAATACAGTTATTTTTCTCTCATTGAGGTGGCATAATCGGTATGTTGACTCTTGTTTTCCTTCCAGGTAAATGGGACAGAGATAGATGAAGAAAAATACAGAGGGAGCTTTGATGAATCTATGCAGTGTTTTATTGCTGATGTAGACAGATTCCATAAATTTCTAGAAACGTTAACACTTGAGGAGGAAAGAGGGTGGGGGGGTCAGAATTGAGGGTGGGGGTAAGGCTAATGGAAGTCAATGCACCTTATCAGTAGTTGGGCAGACACACTCACTCTACAGATGAACCTCATCACAGAGGGAAAATCAGATGACATTGAATAGAGCTTAATGTTTTCATTAAAGCAAGAAAAGACTTTTACTTGCCTAAGAAAAATGTCTTAACTAAAAAATAGATTTTTCAAAGACCACAGACAACAGCAAGGTAAAAATGTATCTGATTTATGGCAGGTTTAAAAGGTCTTCTTCCCACATGTGAGTCTAGAGCCACCATAGGTGCCACAATAGGATGATAAATGGAGAAATAACTCCACAGGAAATCAGCAAGGCAATGGGCTCTGGGGTGGCAACGGCAACCCTGTCACTGGGCCTCAGAGTGAAATCCCAGTGCTGAGGGTGAGCAACTATGTTACGGGGTGCAGGAGGCAGATAAAGAAAAGAGGGGGACACTGGCAGTCGGAAAAGTAGAATTTTTATCCCAGGCTTGCCACTAATCATCTGCATAGCCTTTGGGAAATCGTTTCACCTTCCTTTACCTCCACTTTTCCATTTCTGAATGAGGATAACAATGGCCCATTCCACCTACTCACAGGGATATTATTTAAAAAAAAAAAACAAAAATGCAGAGCAGTGTGATCATAGATGAACTCGTTCTTTGAAGGGTTCAAACCACCATACAAACGCAAGGTATTAATTATGTTCTAAAGGTATCATTTCGGTGAGAGAGATTAAAAAAAAAAGAAAGTACATATAATTAAATTACATATTTGAAAAGATAAGAGGCATATTGGGAGGGCTGCTTTCAAGATATATTATAAAAGCTAGCATTCTATTTTGTAGACACCAGCCAATCCTCATGCAAAAACACAGATCTGAGATGAGGGAGAAACAGCTGATAGTGTACAGGGAGTGAACCATGTACCTGGGTAAACCACGGAAATGTACGGACAAAGTAAAACTGATGATGTACATAATGAGCATTGCAAATTAGCAAGCATACAAAGTCTTTACATTACAAAGAAGTGAGAGAAGAGAAAGGTTCAGAGCACATTCAAAGTCACAAGATGAGCTTAAAAGAACAATTATGAGCAAGTACTCCTTCCTGCCCAATGACATGGAAATCGAGGTAATGAAGAGCCTGACTTTTGCTGAGGTCCATCCTGCCAGAGACATGGACAGTCATTTTGGGGACTAGCTAGAGCTCCAGGTCCAAGCAAAATAAGATTTAATAAATACTTAATGTGAACCTAGTATGTGTTCAGGTTGCATTAGGTTGTGGGGGAGACAACAGAAGGAAAAGCTGGAAAATTCTGCCCTATAAGGTTAGCTAGCAAGAAAGGATGAAAACGTAGGAAACAGTGTTTAAATGCTAACCACGGGCTATTGACAATGAATATTACAGTTGGTTACTTGGTTATTATATCGGTTATATATTGGTTAGTTGGTTACTGTATTATTGTTGGTGCTATAGTTGGTTAGAAAGATAATGAGAAGGTCTGCTTCAGTGTGAATAGTACTACTAACTACCATATTTTTTGAGCTCCTACCATATGGTAGGCACAGTATATTCAATGAATTTTTAAAATTATTCTCCCCATTTCACAGGAGAGGTGACTGAGGCTCAAGATCACACAACTAGTTAATGACACAGACAGGATTCACAGCCAGTTCCAATTAGTGCTAAAGTTCATGCTACTTACACCGTGTTAGGCTGCTTCTCTGAAAGAAGCACAATTTTTTTTTCTCAGTGACAGACTGGTGGA
>PITA01022926.1:0-29368 GCA_004023965.1 Spilogale gracilis | reverse complement strand
GGTAGAGGCTTTCTCCACCAAACACGAAATGGCAGGGATGATAGCCAAAAAGCTGCTAGAGGAAATAATTCCTAGGTTTGGGTTGCCTCTGGTGATCGGTCAGATAACGGCCCCGCATTTGTGAGTTCAGTCTCACAAGCGTTGGCCAAGGCCATGGGCACAAATTGGAAGCTACACTGTGCCTACCGGCCCCAGAGTTCTGGACAAGTAAAAATAAACCAGACTCTTAAAGAGATCCTGACAAAGTTAATTCTAATTGAGACTGGTGGTGGATGGGTGGATCTCCTTCCCTTCGCCCTCCATAGGACAGGGAGCACACCCTATGTAAATTTAGTCTGGGTGCATCACCACCAGGTGGAAAACTTGGAACCTCGCTGAAAGGAACATTTACTGTCCTCCTGACCACCCCCATGGCAGTAAAAGAAGGCATCAGGACCTGGATTCACACATGCCGCGACTAAGAAGCTGAGGAGGAAAGCGCCCCCCAGAGATGGATGTCAGTGCTGATGGACGCTGCCGACCATGGACTGAAGCTAAAACTCAAAAGACAGTAACTTTGTTGTCACTTTTATTGTTGCCGAATATGGGAGCTTCTGAGTCACCTTCTTTTTTTGTTTGTTTGTTTGTTTGTTTTTTCTGAGTCACCTTCTATGTTTAAAAGTGACTATGAGCATTTTTCCGTCTGTGAAATTGGTTCTGATTGTGAACTTCCTTCTACCTTTTCCTGGGTAACTGAAATTGGTCATGGCAGATTTTAAGTGTTACTAAATTTGGAGTATAGATCTAGAAAGGTGCTGACAACTAAAAAGGGCTTATGTGCTATTACAAACGTGACTCCTAACTGGGGTAATGAGGTCAAATGGGCAATCCCGGGGGCAAGGGATGGTGGATATGCTCAAAAACCGGGCTCACCCCGTGCCTATCGACTGAAATCTTTAATGCCCTTAAAGACTTCTGTGTCTTAGTAACAGTGTTACCTCGCATCCTCTATCACCCTGAAGAATACGTGTATTCATATTGGAACCCAGAAGTAAGGGACTGAATAAAAGGGAACCTATCTCTGCTTTAACCATTGGTACCCTATTCAGCCTAGGAATAGCTGGGGCGGGGACCGGTATAGCTTCCCTAACCACCCAGCGTGCAGGGATGCCTTCCCTACGGGGAAGCAATAGATGAGGACTATCTGGCCCCAAATATATAGAGGCCTCTCACCTAAATGAGTAAGATTCCTCATTATGAACTAGTAAAGGGGGGGATGTTAGGGCCTGTTTAGCCTCAAGGTGGGCAGAACAGGCTCTGAAACTCCCTGGCGACTTAGGCCTCTGCATATCTAAGATCCCCTGGTGATTGATGCCTTTACAGGGTCTGTGTTTACCAAATGAGGGCAGATAGTCAAGGAACTATCTGTGCATCTTGCTTCCTTGCCCCAGTTCCTGAATTGTGTGGGCATTCCAGGAACTGGGGAGGGGGCTAAATGTTATCTCACCAACTGAGTAAATTACTGTGTGACTCATGCTTGCTGTTTGAAATGCATATAAACCCCTAGACCCTTGCATTCGGGGTCCTTGCTGAAACCTGCTGTTCCGGGCAGTTGCTTGGACCCTAGCTAGCTAAAAATAAACCTCACTGTGTGATTTGCATCTTCCTGAGCGTCCTCGGTTTCTCTTTGGAGAGGCGGTCAAGATCAGATTTTAACAAGCCACAGACGTAATTTAAATTTTTCTAACATTTGCATTTTTAAAGAGGGAAAAGCAACAGGTAAAATTAATTTAGTAATATACCTTATGCAACTCAACCGATGTAAAATATCACTTCAAATGCAATCAACATAAAAAATTACTGACCAGACATTTTACATTCTATTTTTCACAGCAAGTCTTGGAAATCCAGTGGTATTACACTTAGAGCATATTTTAATTTGGACAAATCACATTTCCAATGCACACGGGGCTAAAGAGGACAGCACTGGACAACAGGGCCATAGAGTGTCCAGCAGAGGAGTGATAGGATCTGACTTGCTTTTTTAACCAGGGCCTATCTTTTCATGTGCAAAATGAGAGTAGGAACTTCCACCTCAGAGGGGTTTATGGTAATGAAATGAGATAACACTCAGGAAGCACAGAGCCTAGTCCCAGGCACTGAAGTCTTCAATAAATACTAATCTTCTTCCCCTTCCTACACAATGACAGGGTTCTGTTTGTTTTCTTTTTAAGATTTTTTTATTTGAGAGAGAGTACACACAAGCAGCGGGGAGGGGCAGAGGGAGAGAGAGAAGCAGGCTCCCCGCGGGGCAAGGAGCGGGGTATGGGACCGGATCCCAGGACCCTGAGATCATGACCAGAGCCAAAGGCAGACACTTAAGGACTGAGCCACCCAGGCGCCCCAAGGCATTGTTAATCCTTACCTGTAGTGATCACAGAGCGCTTTTCAGAACTGCCAGTTCAGTACTAAGCCAAAATTACAGGAAGACATTGGCAAATAATAGGCTTTGTGTGTAATGTAAATTGTATTTTCTGACTTTCAATTATGTTGCATAAGTATTCTGATTTTATTCCAGACCTTCTTAATTTTGTTGAAGGTTTTACCATGTTAGTTTTTAAGTGTCTGTATCTTCCTCTAGTCTGTATTTCCTTCTTGCTGGTCGAACACATTTTGCCTACTCGTTATTATAGCACTTTGTAGCTCATAAATGCTCAGAATTATTCATTACTGGGAGTAAACTAACTAATTTGTCAAAGATTTACATTTAAAATCCCACAGAGCATGTAGCATTGTGGGGGTGCCTGGGTGACAGTTGGTGAAGGTTTCAGCTCAGGTCATGATCTCAGGGTTGTGAGATTGAGCCGTGCAGCCGCTCAGTGCTTGAGACAGAGTCTGCTTAAGATTCTCTTTCCCTCTGCCCCTTCTCCCTGCACCCTATGCAGGCGCATGCGCTCTCAAATAAAAATAAATAAATAAATCTTTAAGAAAAATAATCTCTCGGGGCACCTGGGTGCCTCAGTAGGTCCCTTGGATGGAGCCCCACATGGAGCCTGATTCCTGCTCGGCAGGAAGCCTGCTTCCTCTCTCCCACTCCCCCTCTTGTGTTCCCTCTCTCACTGTGTTTCTCTCTGTCAAATAAACAAATAAAATATTTTTTTTTAAAGTTAACAATATCTTATGATAAAACCCTATTAAGCAACTACCTAAACAGTTATTTCTACTTACAAATGGAAAAATTATAGATGAATAAGAGACACTAGCTCAGTCAATATAACATACCATACATGATACACCATACATATACATTAATGGTACATAAAACTGGAACATTCTTAGATTAGGCAGTACCTATATGATCCCTTACAAACTGTCTCAACCTCAATTTCCTAACCTAAAACCTAAAATAAATTTCTAGTTGTAGTTAGAATTAAAGAAAACCACATTAATTTAGCATGATGTCTTGAAATCTTAAAAAAAAATGTTTACCCTTTCAGCTACTAATTCCACTTCTGACAAGCCAGTATAAAGATGTTGACTGAAACATTATTTATGTTGAAAATTTGGAAACAACCTAAATGTGCAACAATCAGGAAATTGCTAAATTAACTACAGGACCTCCACTTTATAGTATTACACTAACACTAAATTATAGTTTCGAAGTCTGCGTAAAACAGGGGAAAATGTATCATGCTGAGGGTGAAAAAGCTGGACAATCACATGTGAATCCAATGATGTTTTAAAAAGTTAATATAAAATGGAAGCAAGGAAATATATCAAAAATGGGAATAAGGGGTGTGTGGGTATCTCAGTCAGTTAAGCACTGAATTCTTGATTTCAGCTCCGGTTATGATCTCAGGGACATGAGAGTGAGCCTTTATCAGGCTCCTGCTCAGCGCCCAGCTGACTTGAGATCCTCTCTCTCTCTCCCTTTGCCCCCTCCTTCGCTTGCGTGCTCTCTCTCTCTCTCTCTAAAATAAGTAAATAATTTCTTTTTTAAAAATGGGAATAAGTTAACAAGGACAGAGATGTGCAATGGGATCATGAGTACTTTTTACTAACTTTCTCTGGAAAATCCAAAAAAAAAGAAGAAAGTAATAAACGTTTCACTTTCATAATAGCAAAATAAAGGAAATCACTTCTATTTTAACAGAAAATTTTTTTCTCAAGTGGTTAAAAAACACGCATAGCAAGAAACCTTCCAGAGGTCCCCACTGCCTGTGGAAAAAAAAAGTGTAGTTTTATACAAATGTTAGTTGTATAGCTTAAGGAAACCTGTATCTTAACATCCTTACCAGTGCCTTTTCCAATTTTTTAAAATCTTTTTTTAAATTAAATAATATCTGGTCACTGTAGAAAATCAGAATATATATAAATAAGCAACATTTCTGAAATTAAAATTGCCTCACTAACCAGAAATAACGACTGGTAATATTTTAGAGTATGCACGAATACACTCACTCCTGTATATTCTCACTCAGACCATGGCCTTAAATACCATCTACATGCTGATGACTTCCAAATTTATATCTCTAGGCCAGATCTCTCATTGACTCTGGAAATACATCTAACTGCCTACTCAGCATCTGTCTGAGCATCCTTACAACATGGCAGCTGGCCTCCTCCCAAGTGAGGGACACAAGAGAGAACAAGGCACAAAATGTCCTTTAGGGTCACGGCTTTGAAGTCACATGTTACCATGTCCACCATAAGCTAGCAGCAAGTTACTAAATCCAATCAACACTCCAAAGGAAGAAAATTAAGTTCTTCCTTTTGAAGAGACAAACATCAAAAAATCCGTAGACATTCTATAAAACCACCTAAACAACCAAAGTGATGGCAATGTCATTCTTCTGGATACCTAGGTCCCTGGAGTCATCTTTGTTTCCTGTCTCACTCTCAATCCTTTCCCAATCTGTTAGGAAATCATGCTGGTTCCACTTTTATGTATATCCAGAGTCTAGCCATACTCTCCACTCCCACTGCTAGAACCCTACTTCTGTGAGAAACCATGTGCTCATCTTTCTTGCATTTCAGAAATACCCATCTGCCCCTCACAGTCCATTCTTCACACAGCAGCCAGAGTAATCTTTTCAGAATTTAAGTCAGATCATGTCACTTCTCTGCTGAAACCCTGCACTGGATCCCCAATCTCTCAGAATAAAAACCAAACTCTTTTCAGGACCTCCAAAGGCCTTCGGTACATAAACTGGCCTCATCACCTTCTTGATCATCCTACTTCAGCCATCTTAGCCTCTTTGCTATCTGTCTTTATTCTGGCTGTTCTTTCTACCTTCTAAGTCTTAAGACAAACCTTACTTCTTCAATATGACCCATCCTGACCATCTTATAAAATACGGTAACTGTCTAGCCCCCAGCCTGACTTCTGACTTCTCTTACTCTGCCCCTTTTTCCATAGCACTTTTCACTTAACAATATATAATCTGTTGGTTATTGTCTTTACTGTTTATTGTCTGTTTCCTCTTATACAATACAAGCCCCACAAGAACAAGAATCTTGATCTGTGTTGGTACATAGGAGAAGCTTGTTGAATATATGCTCAATGAACAGACGTTAACTTTTTAAGAAATAATTTGGAACCTTTTCTCAGTTAATAAAAACATATGCGGTAAACATCTTTCCATACTACTTTTAATGGCTATTCAGTACATGACTATATGGCTATATCACAATCTACCTAAACATTTTCCTTTAACTGGACAGTTAGTTACCAGATTTTCTCAACTACAAATAAATGTAGTGAACATCTCTCGATGTATTTGTTACAGGACTTATTTCCTCCAGAAATATTTCTAGAGGTAAAATTGCTGGGTCAAAGAATACGAGCCGTTTTAAGGATAAATACATTGTACTGCTCTTACCATCAACGCATGAGAATGCACATTTCTCCACATCCTCTGTGTTATTTGTGAATTTAAAACAGATAAACCTGGGTTCATACCTGGGTTCTGCCATTAACTTAAAATTATGTAATGGGGATTATAATAACATCTACCTCACCCAACTGTGTTAAAGATTAAAAGAAACAGTGCATATGTAAAGCACTTAGCTGGCTGCTTGACACAGTAAACAATCAATAAAATGCTTAGTTTATTTTACCATTATTAGGACTTGAAAGAAATTACCTGCAGAGTGCCCTGCCCATTATTAGAGGAACGCCAACCTATTAGTTACTATAATGAAGTGCTGCTTTAAAAAGCTCAATTTTTTAAAAATCATTTAATCATTCAGCACCAAATCAAAAATATTCCTAAATATAATGCATATCACTGGGAGAAACAAGGGCATTACTACCCTGACCCTTCCTTTTGTTTTCCTGCAGAGGACAGGAAACCATAAACAAGGTTTTGCATTCCCAGTCCCCTGGAAGATAAGACCAGATAAGAGCAAAGGACAGCAGGAAAACAAACTTCAGCAGGGAGCTAGCTACAGGTATCGCCCATCCGGTCGGGGCAGCACTTGGCACTGGCCCGTCCGGGCGGGGGAGCGGTGGCACGGGATAAATGAAGGATTCACCAGGGACTCGGAATGGGGCTGCTGGCGTCGGAAAGCCTTCAAGCATCCCTGGAGAAAATGGTGAGAGTCACAGCGCAGACTCTCGATGCCTCCGACGTGCAGACACAACGCACCCCAGCCCCCAACACACGCACACACCCGCGCGCCCATCTGATGCCCTTGGTAGGCCCCGCTGGTCGCCGGCCCAGCTGCCCGGTCGGCGGTCCCGCGCTCGGTCACCCCCCGAGCCTCAGCTCACCCCTGTTCCGGGGAGGTCTGCTCGGCTGGGTTTTCAATTCAAACCCGTGCCATGCCCACGACCCCCAGAACCCCAGGAAGGCCAGCCGCTGCTGTCGGGGTCCGGCGAGCAGCCGCCTCCCCCGCCGAGGCCGAGGCCGAGCGCCAGCCGGGAGCCGGGGCGCATCCCGCCGCCACGCAGCACCCACCGAGCTCCTCGCGCCCCGCCGCCTCGGCCGCCGCCGGCGCCGCCGCTTCCATCTCTCCGGGGTCTCCAGGACGCCGCCGCCCCGGAGCGCGCTCCCCCGCCGCTGCGTGGCCCGCGACAGGCGGAGGCCTTCCCGGCCGCGCGGGCCCCACGCCCAGCGCCCGCCTCCCCGCCCCGGGCACCCCACCCGCGCCGCCAGGAGCATGCGCAGTGACGCGGCCCGGCCCGCCGCGGTGCTGGGGAGCCGGGGCTCCCCTGGGGCTCGCGGGGTGCTGCGGGCGAGCCGCACTGGGGCGGGAGACCCGAGGAGGGAAGGCGGGGCGCAGGAGGGCGGGATAAGCCGAGGAGGGGGCGCCCTGGAGGTCGCGGGGATGGGCGCTTACAGCTGGCGGGGACCCAGGCCTCCGGCTCCCTGGAGGACTTTAAGGGCGACCACGAACTTAAATTTGCGGAGCCTGTTTGCAAGGCTTTGGCATTCTGTAAGGCACCGGGAGAACGCAGAGTAGGAGAGCGTGGCTCCCTCTCCGTGCGGGAGTTCGGAGGGTTCCTTCATTCTCCATCTTCCTGTGCCCCTATTTAAAGAGATACAGGATGCATTCAGGATGCTCTCCCATTTAGGATTTAGTTTAATCAAATAGTTTCACTTCGAAGATTTTTCAGTGCCCTCCAAAAATACTTAACATTCACTCAGGGCTGAAAGAAAATTAAGGTTCAGAATAATTACACTGATGTGGTGTCAAATATTCTTAAGCGCCATACATAATTCTGATGACAGCACTGTGACCTAACTGTAATATTTATATCCTATTTTTACAGATGAGGGAACTACAGCACACAAAGCTGAGTAACTTGCCCAAGGACAGGGCACTAATAAATGGCAAAGATGAAATTCTATATGCAGCCAGAACGGGGACTCTCAACCAATATAAAAAGCTGACCTCTCAGGTGTGTACGAATTAATCTTGATGAATCAATAGATGAAGCAGGCTTTGGGTTTGAAAGGAAAATAATTTAATTTTGAAAACGCTTTCAATTTTTTTTCATTTCATAGTTCTTTAAAGTCAGTACACTATGGGTCTGTTCCATTTCAGTGGGTTTTTTTTTTTCAGGAGAGTCTTTAGCGGGGGCACCTCTAATTTCTAAGACCACTGCTATAAGTACATGGTGACAGTGTTAAATATTTAGAATTCTGATATTAAAAAGGTACACAGTTACATAATGCCCACATTTTTCCTCCTGTTGCAGGTTTTACTAGTGATAACAATGATTTGCCACAAATATTTCTTTTCACGCCTATCAGTACTCACACACATCCACATGTAAACCCTAAAGAGAGGTTTGATCTGAAATATCCCTGACAAGTAACATAGATGTCAGGAAGATAGAGAAAGAAAGATTCTATTCTAGAATCATGGCTAGAAGAATAGTCCCTAATCTCCATTGACTGAGGAGTAAGGTAGAGATGAGTGGGAAAGAAAACAGGCCTCAGACCCCTAATTGTCCATAAAGCCATCCATTGTAATGAGAATACTTGGGCCAGTGTTGCGTCAGAGGAGCATTATTCTTTGAGTGTTAGAAAGGATCAAAGCCATTGTCCTCTAATCTGAGCATCAGGAAAGCAAATCTGGCAGTGTGGAAGGAAAAAAAAAAAAAAAGCCTGACTTGTAATACAGACCTGCACTTCTTTAAAAAAGACAGAGACTCAGTGTCTTTGCAGATGATAGGGAGATAAGCCAATGATAGGGATGATCCTAAGGTTCAAGAAAATAGTGGTTTTCATATACCACTTTTTGAGAAGATATTTACTGTCATTTCTTATACAGGTCTTATAAATTGCAAGGGGTTATGGGAAAAACTGTATCAGAATAGAGATGTAAGGAATGTTTGAATGGCAACTCTGGCCATTTCTCTTCTTTCCTCACTTTAATTTCCTGGATTATATCTCAATTATTTTTTCCCTTATGACCATGGCACTTTGTTTATATCTCTATTATAAATCATCTTCCCTTGTATTGTAATTACGTGAGTCTCAATGCTATCCTGTGAACCCCTGCAGAAGGGAAATCATAGCTTTGTCTGCATCTTTGGCTCAGTTAGGGCCTGGCAGAGTTTCTTGCATTTTAGGTATTAAAAGTTGTTGACTCTATCCTCATAGATACATAAAAGAAAATATTTAGAAATATTTAATGTCTCTAAACACAATGATGGAGCAATTTCTGTGTGCCAGGAGATGTGCTAGATATGGGGCTCTGATGGCAAACCATGGGCCCCACCATCCTGGACTTCACAGTCCAGGGCAGGAGAGTGTAAATGAAAAGAATTAAGTAAAATATTGTGTAACTACATTGTTGGAGAAGGAAATAAGGTCCTCTTGAGGTGCTTACTGGAGACTGGGGAGGCAGGAGAGTCTCCTCGGAGAATATTTAAGGGGCATCTCAAGGTAAGAAGAACTTTACTAGATGTATGTAGGAAAAAAAGCAGTTCAGGCAATGAGAACAGCTTCCCCCATTTTACAGATGGAGAAGTGGTATGTTTTTGACGTGCTGATTTACACCAGGGGACATCTAACTAGTGGTGTCTATTATACAGCAGTTGGATTTGTAAAATTTCTTTATGTGTAAAATAATTTTACCAACCTCACAGGTAGTTGTGAAAATTCAATGAGATAAAGTATATAGAGCACTCATACATTGCCTAGTTCATAGAAAACATCAAATAAACTGAATGTATGGGTTAGGAAAGTCTTGTTACCATGGAGAGAGAGCCACCTCAAACTAGCTTAAGCCAAAAGGAGAATTTAACGAGGATAGTCAAATCCCTAGGACAGAATGTGACTTCACTTAGGAACAGCAAATTCTGCTGCCTCTGGGACTCTGTCTCCTTCACTAATTGCCTTTCTCTGTGCAGCTGCTGAGGCATCTGTGTTAGTTTGTGCTGCAGAATTCCCCTGCTTCTTAGGTTCCCCTGGAAGGAAACATGGTCCCTAAGAACTGTTACTTTCTATATCTTGTGGTTTAGGTGCCCAGAAAAATACTGGTCTCCTTTTCTCCATTCTGGCTTAAAGTTTTCCCAGATAAAAATTGGGATCAGATCACCCTGGATCAGGCCCCTACCCCAGACTAGTCAAGAAAGTGGTGGAGAAAGTCATACATCATGATAGGTACTGATAGAACCATGTGGATGACAGTGTGGAAAGGGGAACAGTTTTCAAAAGGAGAAGCTGAGCAGGCCAAATCCTGGGTGTCTGCCCTACTTTGATTCCCCTCTATGTGAAATATTACTCATTATTATCTTAAGGCTGTTTTACTCCCTGTTTTCAGTGGATATGGAGACAAGTTTCTCACTATCTTTTAAATAATATCTGCTTGAATGATTTCTCTATTCTGTTAATGAGATTAGGAAACACGATGACATAAACATGAATAAACATAAAATACAAGAATAGAATGCCATGGAAAAAGAAGTGTTTAGGGAAAGAAAAGTAGAACAAAAGAGAAAATGAAAGGAAAACAGAAAAAAAATAAGAAAATTAAAGGATCCATCCAGCAGATCTAAGATCTTCATTCAGAAATTTAAGGGCTAACAGAAAGAAGGAAAAAAACATCAATATTACATTATTACATTGTAATGATACAATGGAAATTCTCCGAATTGAGGGATATTTGATTAGAAGGATCCTCTGAACGACCAATACAAGTGATGAAAACAGCCTATGCCAAAGGCATATCATCATAAAACTTCAGAACACTGAGAACAATAGAAATATCCTAAAATCTTCCTGAAATGAAAAAACAAAAAGGAAGGAGCCCACATTCAATTCAACACTGAAATTCAGTAGCAACATCAGAAGCTAGAGAATAATGGAGATTGCATTAAAACTTC
The DNA here is from genome assembly GCA_004023965.1 of Spilogale gracilis. NCBI lineage: Eukaryota > Metazoa > Chordata > Mammalia > Carnivora > Mephitidae > Spilogale > Spilogale gracilis. Next base: position 18,546 of record PITA01022926.1, on the reverse strand, counting down.
TGAAGGAAACCAGGTCCAACTTAGAATTCTGTATCTAGCCAAACTGTCAATCAAGTGAAAGGGCTCTTTATTTTTTTAAATGTAGTGTTTAACTGTACTGTGTATTCAAATAAGACATAGCAAGAAGCCAATTCTGTCCCCCTTTCCAAGAGGTAAGAACTTTGAACTTTTTTGATAGTTCCAGTTGGTATTTACCTCCATACTTCTAAATAGCATACTTGCAGCACTATTAATTTTTCAGTTTTAGAAACTATGGTCTCTCAAATACGGAAGTGAGAATTTAGTCTTTTGTGTCAACTTCATACCGAATATATCTCTCTCTCCAATCACATCTTTAAACAGAACCATAACACATTCTTCATTAAAGTTATACTTTCTATCTATGCATGTATCTTTCAATGCCAAGGAAAATGGTGCCATATACCTATATTTCTTTTATCAGTGTTTTTTGGGGGTTGTTTGTTTATTTGTTTGTTTTATGGAGTATCCTTTCCGGGTAACTTCTGTCTTCCTGCTCCCAATTTGGACTGATTGCTTTCCTTGGCTTTCAGCACAACTGTGATATTGGAATTTCCCTTTGGCTTCCTCTTGGGATTCCTCTCTCTGTGTAAATCCCTGGTTTCTTGGATCCCAAGTCTCCTTATTTCTATGTTTACTCCTTAATTTTTATAGAGCAATCCTCTACAGCTTTCTAAGGAAAGACACATGAGAAATAAACAAAACTTTTTTGTATAGAGCTTATATAAGCTCTTTTGAGCTCCCATGTATCTTAAAACTGGTCCTTGCTAGTTACTAATTTTTACTAAGTCAAATATCCCAAAAGTCATCTATAAGGTGAAGTGTATTATCTCTATATTCCTATGTTTTCCCCATATGTAGTTGAGTTTTCTTTTTAAATATTTTATTTATTTATTTTTGAGAGAGAGAGAAAGAGCAAGGGCAGGAACAGAGGGAGAGGGACAAGCAGACTCTGTGCTGAGCGCAAAGCCCAGCTCAGGGTGGATCCCATGTCTGTGAGATCATGACCTGAGCTGAAACCAACAGTCAGATGCTTAACCAACTGAGCCACCCAGGCGCCTCTTTGTGTAGTTGTCTTTAAGGCCAATCAGCCCTATGACCAGAGACAACAGTTTCAGAAGCTAAATTTTTAATGACTGGGAAAGACTGTGAATGAAGCAGATTTTCTAAAAAGCTCTTTGAAGTTTTATAGTAAAAATAAGAGGGAACCTTCTCATTAAGCATTCCTGACCCACAAGAAATACGTTTAAAACATATTAATTTACCCAACTGCTTCTCCATCCCTCTTTAAATGTATTTATTTGCAAAATTTCATCACCAATTATAAATTATAAGTCTTTTTTTTTTCATTGGGATGAGGAAAAGCTAAGTTCCCACAGAATGTGGCTTTTATTAAAAGCACAGACGAGGCACCTGAGTGGCTTAGACAGTTAAGCATCCGACTTCAGCTCAGGTCATGATCCCAGGGTCCCGGGATTGAGTCCCACATTGAGCCCCACGCCAAGCCCTACTTTGGGCTCCCTACTCAGCAGGGAGTCTGCTTCTCCCTCTCCCTGCCTCTAGCCCTGCAAAACAATCTCTCTCTGTCTCAAATAAGTAAATAAAATATTTTATAAAAAGTATTGAATTGAAATGCTATTTGTTTCACTAACTGACCTGAGGAAGGTTCTCTAGAGAAGCATGACACTCCAGAGAAAAAGGAAGTTCAAATTGAAGAACTGGTGGATAGAATGATATTTATCCCCAGACTTCCCACACTTAATGTTTTCTTTTTCCCCCAGTAATTTGGAGCAACACTGTTAAACTTGTACTTACAACATGTTACAGTGTTATTGGGAAAAATCCTCTTAACAATAAGCAGACTGAAATATATTATGAAATGTTTAAAAAGTTTATACTTATAAGCTTTGAACATTTTTTTTTTAATTTTATTTATTCGACAGAGAGAAACACAGCCACAGAGGGAACATAAGCAGGGGGAGTGAGAGAGGGAGAAGCAGGCTTCCTGCCAAGCAGGGAGCACGATGCGGGGCTCGATCCTGGGTCTCCGGGATCATGACCTGAGCCGAAGGCAGTCGCTTAACCAACTGAGCCACCCAGGCGACCTAAGCTTTGAACATTTCTAAAAAAAACTCTGGAATTATCTGCTTCCCACCCCCCAAAGATGGAACTAGAATTGAAACCTGGTCTATGTATTCTTCCCTGTATTGCACTGATTATAATTAATATCTATGTGCCAGGCAAATTACTATGTACCTGATAATGTTTTCCAGTTGCCCTCCATTTTACCCTCCAGATCTACTTTCCCTGCTTTTTCATTTCTTTCTGGGCTCTGGAAACTACCCCGTCCAGAACGCTGCAGTGGGCTTCCTGAGCTCTGGCCTCCAATTAGGTTCGGTGATTGGAGGTAGAGGAAGGAGACCAGAAGAGGTTAAATGGGCAAGAAATTCATTCCTCTGGTGCCCTCCTTGCTGAGTCACTACAAGTTGGCTGCACCCCTCTATGAAAGCCACAGCTTCCGTCCAGCAGCCTTCCCTAGGGTGCCTGTGAACACTTCTTCCCATTCCCTGTCGAAGCCTAGAGGTAGGAATTCTTCTCCCCATTGCCTGCTCAAGGGCATTGCCTCATCCCTGTTGGTTTTCCTAAAAATCTGTCCATCCCATTGCAAATAGTTCCTCTACTTGGCCCCTCTCAATTAACAATTTGTGTGAGTATGGGTGCCATTCCTAGAGAGACCCTTATAAATGCACATTCGTCATCTTGTTTATTTCTCTAAACAAACAAACTTCAAGTAGTATTTTCAGTTCACAAATGAAGAAATCTCAATGAAGAGAAATTAAGTGAGTTCCTAAAGATCCAACCACACTGTGTCCAGAAACATTTATTCAGGGAATTCAGGGAATTCCCATTCCAGAGAGCTCTCATCTTAGAATCCTATGGGCTTTCATCACCACCTCGGTAACTTTCGCTGGGGATGGTTATTTACACAGGCCAATAATAGTCAAGAGGATAACAGTTACTGAAGCAGCTGTTGTCACAATTTGGGCCAAAGAATAAGGCCTCTGACCACACAAATAAAGCATGCCGAATGAAGAGGTACGTGGCTGCCAACAGAGGGGCCCCATCAGATGTCACCTCACCCCGTGTAGCCCTTTTCCATATCTGGCTCCTTCCCTTTTCTTCAGGACTGATTGTGAACCAAAGGTAGGTGTTATATTACTTCATTTCTTTAAAAAGATTTTATCTATATATTTGAAAGAGGGACAGCATGAGTGACGGGGAGAAGCAGAAGCAGAGGGAGAAGCAGGCACCCCACTGATCTGGGAGCCTGACATGGGACTCAATCCCGGGACCCCAAGATTAAGACCTGAGCCGAAGGCAGACGCTTAACTGACTGAGCTACATGGGTGCCCCTACTTCATTTTTTAGTCAAGAAAAAAGGCTTAGATAGGCAAAGCAGCTTTCCCGAAGTCCAACAACCAGCAGTCAAGTTCACTTATGACTCCTGGATAAACTTCTACAGCACTCTGTCTCATAACTGCTTGACCTGAGGTCCTGAGCAGGCAGGATGTGGGTGCTGGTGAACACTGCTGACCATGGGTCGGCAATGTGGTTTTGTCATGAGAGCGTTGCACACGTCTGCCTGTGCATTCTCATATAGCTAATCGAAGCCTAGGAAAATCGTCATGAAATCAGGTAATCAAGCTTCTCTGTTGGGCCTTAACTCTGCTGTAAATGTCACTACCAACATATTTAACATTGTCCTCTGAAAATACTACTCTTTAAGGGCAATAGAAGGATAGTGACTTATGGCTAGTGCTAAGAAGGGCACAGTATTTTCCCACATGTTATTTATTCCTCTTGTTATTTAACATCAGTGGTAAAAAAAAAAAAAAAAAAAGCTTTAAAGCTTGTGTTTAAATAAATCTCAAGGGTACTTCTACACTCTCAAGAGAAAAAGAGTGCCTTCAAAAATTGGCTTCTTTCCATTTTAAGTATTATGTATTGGTGAGGCATTAACCTACATGGAGATTGTTCAACCTGACTTGTCTTCTAATGAAACTATTGTCACGCCAAGTATGAAAGTCTCGTTTTCTCTGGATAGTAAGAATTCATGATCCTCACATGTCAATTTAACTTGATAAGTCCTCTCTGTTTCAGGCTTTTAACATCAAGGTTGATTTGGGATTTAATCTGACAGGCTGTACCTGTTGGATTTTGTATAGCCTACTTTTCATCACAGTTGAATGAGAATGTGTAAAAGATGTACTTATGGTAAGTAGGTCACCTGAGACAGAGGTCACGCATAAGAAATCCTAGAATTCCTACTACCTGGAACCCTCTCCTCAGTGATTTAAGGAACTTGCTCACAACTGAATGATGCTGTTGAGAGATACCCACCACATTGGGGAGGAGTAGAACCTTCCTCATTAAGGAAAGCTGCCTGAGCGATGCCAGTCCCCAGTGGGCCCCCTTAGAGAAAGTAAACACAAGCCATATTACTTGCTTTCTGGTAATAAAAGTGACACAGAAGTTATAATGTTCCACTCAGGATAAAAGAGAAGTTCCAGCTAGAGGACTGCATTCCAGCTCATGTGCCCGGAAGTTTTTAAGACAAAAAGTCCTTGGGAAAAGGTACCGTTTTATTTTATTTGTTTTTTTCAAACATTTTTTTATGTATTTATCTGAGAGGCAGAGAGTGAGAGAACACGAGAGGGGAAATGTCAGAGGGAGAAGCAGTCTCCCCGCAGAGCGGGAACCCCGATGAAGAAGTCGATCCCAGGACTCCGGGATCATGACCTGAGCTGAAGTTAACTGCCCGACCAACTGAGCTACCCAGGGCCCCAAAGGACCATTTTAAAAAAAAAAATGTCACTGATCTGTTTCCTTTAAGGCCAGGCTGGTAAGCAATCTCATGATGAGCTGTTTATCTGGTATTGTTCCTGTCAATTTTGTTCTTCAGTCATAATAACACATAATTGTTCATTGTCTGATTTTTCTCTCATAAAATAGCTAAGCACTTTGACCTGATTTTCCCAATAGACTGCATCCATTTTATAATAAATTGGATCATTGATTGACTACTTAAAGATGGTCCATTACATTAAGTCAGAGAAGTGAGAGACTGACTAAGGAAGAGTTCACTTTGCATAATATAAATGTTTCCTAATTCATCCTCCAGTCCGCTCTCTGGACCTCCATTACTTGTATTAAGAGACTATCATCTAACAAGTTTGACCTTCACTGAAGATCACTCAAATATGGCTCTCTAAGGAAATAAAAAATCAAAGTCATTTATATTACAGTGTTTAGGATCTTTTAAATAAAGCTTTAATTTTTGTCTTTATTTTCATCTTAATTACCAAAACTTTACTCTGAAATATGGAGCTCTGTGGGTAAAATTTGCTTAGCCTCATATCTTCTAGACTTGGACAAGTACAGTAGAAATGGAGTCAGAGTGGCCTTTCCATTCATGGTCAGGGTGGGAGATGGGTTTTCCACAGATAAGAGGGTGCTTCCTGGAGTTGACCGTAAATGACAGCCTCATGCTACACTAAATAGTGTCACTCAATGACTATGCATGTTCCACAGCTTAATGTCTTTGGGTATGTCCCAGAATAAATGAAGCCTCTAGCCAAAATTGGGCTGAATTCCAGATTGTTTAGCTAAGTCATCAAAGCATTCCAAAAAAAAAAGGCTGCCCTCCTATATCCTGGGGTCCAAACCAATGGAAGAGCGTATTGTTAACTGCTGCTATTCACAAGGATTGGCTCCTTGCTTGCAGGACTCTTGAAATCTCTTTAAGTGTTTTATAATAATTTGTTGCTGAAACATCTGTCATCCTTGTAGCTATCTTCTGTTAGTGTTGAGAAAGAAATAGAAACCAGGAAATGGGGTGCTTTACAACAGAATGCTCCACCATATCTAGAGTAACACACAACCATATCACCATATCCTTATGCCTTAAGTGATTGTTCTCTAACAAATTGCTATTCCCATACCCCCATTTCCTCTCTCCTTTCAGGAATTGGTATTATTAGCATTTCTGCTATAACAGAAACTATTCATTATCTCTTTCCTTCTTTTACCGAAATACAACTTTTAGAGATACACATGACAGCCTAGACATCTCTGCTCTCTGACTAGACTCTGGTCAATGAGATGTGGTCAAAGAATATGTACAACATATGAGTCTTGCCCTTATAACCATGGAAATAAATGCAGTACTCTAGGAATGGTGAGTCAAGAGAACAGAAGGAACCTGGGCCCTTGGTGATTTCCTAGAGTCAAGCTGATCATACCATCTTGGACTTTTATGTAAGAGAGAAGTCTTAAGTCTTATTTTGGATCTCTGTCACAAACAGCTAATCAAAACAAGCTTTCATTCAGATGACTACAAGGTTTAGGTGAAATCCTATGAAGAGAAGATTACGGACTCTTATTCAAGTCTGTGTTAGTCGAAGAGAAAATGTCAGCAGAAACCTTCCTCCACACAAATCCTGTGTGAAATTTTATATGTGCTCATTCAGATCTACAAGGATATCAGTTTACTTTTCTAGAAAACTCTGAATTTATCATGACACTTACCAGAATTCTTCCTAGACAGATGCCTCATTACTTAGATGTGAAAGAGCTTGGGCAGTATCACGTTCTATTGACTTACTTCTCAAAGGCAGATCCATGGACCAAGAGCATCCTTATCTTTTCCAACTGTGATCTCAGACCCCATCCCAGATCTACTGAATCAGAATTTCTATACCAAGAGGACACTGGGCTAGCTCAGCTCATTGAGTGTCAGACTGTTCTTTTCAGCTCAGGTCACGATCTCAGGGTTGTGGGCTTCATGCGCAGCATTGAGTCTCTTAGAGATTCTCTCCCTCTCCCCCTCCTCCCACTTATGTTCTCTCAAAATACATAAATAAAGTCTTTTAAAAAACCTCAGGTAGTTAGGGTGCACATTAATGTTCAAAAAGCATTGTCATAGGAGATAATATGAAAGAGCATGATGGAATTTCTATATTCTGTAACTTTAGTTCTCACAGTGTGGTTCCCAGACCAACAGCATCAGCATTAGCTGGAAACTTGTTAGAAATACACTCTTCTTCAGCTAACATCACACTCAATGATGAAAAGCTGAGTGTTTTTCTCTAATATCAGGAGCAAGACAGGATGTCTGTTCTTATCACTTTCAGTCAATGTAGTAGTGGAAGTCCTAGCCACAACAATCAGACCAGAAGAAGAAATAACAGTCTCCAAATTGGTAAGGAAGAAGTAAAATTGTCACTATTTCCAGAAGACATGATACTATATATAGAAAACCCTAAAGACTCCACCAAAAAAACTATAAAACTAATAAAAGAGTTCAGTAAAGTTGCAGGATACAAAATCAATATACAGAAATCTATTGTGTTTCTACACACTAATAATGAAAAAGCAGGAAGAGAAATTAAGAAAACAATTTTATTTATACCTAGGGGTAAATTTAGCCAAGTGGAATTGTGAAAGATCTGTACTCTGAAAACTGTAAGACACTGATGAAGAAATAGAGGATGACACAAATGGAAAGATATACTATGCTCTTGGATCAAAAAAATTAATGTTAATGTGTCTATACTACCCAAAGCACTATACAGAATCAATGCACAGCCTATCAAAATCCCAATAGAATTTTCCACACAATTAGAAAAAAATTTCTAAAATTTGTATGGCACTACAAAATAACCAAAGCAATCTTGAGAAAGACAAAGCTGGAAATCCCAGGGTCCAAACTGTACTATAAAGTTCTAATAATCAAAGCAGTGTAATATTGGCATTAAAAATAGACACATAGATCAGTGAAACAATATTGAAAGCCTAGAAATAAACCCAAACTTGTATGGTCAATTAATCTATGACAAAGGAGGCAAGAATATGCAACGGGGAGAAAAAGTCTCTTCAGCAAATGGTGTTGGGGAACTGGACAGTTACATGCAAAAGAATGAAGCTGGACAACTGTGTTATACACAAAATAAACTCAGGATGGATTGAAGACCTAAATGTGATACCTGAAACTATAAAACTCATAAGTGAAAACATAGATAGTAAACTCATTTACATTAGCCTTAGCAATATTTTTCTAGGTATGTCCCAGGCAAGAGAAACAAAATAAAGAATAAACAGTTGGGACTACAACAAACTAAAAAGCTTTTGCACAACCAGGGAAACAACCAACATAACTAAAAGACAACCTACTGAATGGGAGAAGATATTTGCAAGTCACATATCTGATAAGGGGTTAATATCCAAAATATATAAAGAGCTCATACGACTCAACACACACACACACACACACACACACACACACACCCCAAAACAAATAATGTGATTTAAAAAGGGACAGATGACCTGAAAGGACATTTGCCAAAAAAGACATACAGATGGCCAACAGACACCTGAGAAGATGTTCTACATTACTAATCATTAGGGAAATGCAAATCAAGGCCACAATGAGATATCACCTTACACCAGTCAGAATGGCTAGTATCAAAAAGATGAGAAACAACAAATGCTGGCGAGGATGTGGGAAAAGCGGAATCTTTGTGCACTGTTCGTGGAAGTGTGATTTGGAGCAGCCACTCTGGAAAACAGTATGGACCGTTTTGCTCACAAAACTGAAAACAAAAGTACCATATAATCCTGTAATTCCACTTCTGGATGGAATTTATCCAAAGAAAACAAAACCACTAATTTGAAAAGAAACATGCACCTCTATGCTTAATCGCACTGTTATATACAATCAAGATATGGAAGCAACCTAAGTGTCCCCTGATAGATGAACAGATAAAGATGATGTTGTGTGTGTGTGTCGTGTCTGTGTGTGTGTGTGTACACACATGAAATGGAATATTACTCAGCCATTAAAAGGAATAAAATCTTGCCACTTACAACATGAAAAGACCTACAGGATATGATGCTGAGTCAAATAAGTCAGACCAAGAAAGACTAAAACCAGATAATTTCACTTATATGTGTAATTGAAAAAACAAAACAAATGAACAAACAGCAACAACAAAATTGGAACGGGTTCATAAATGCAGAGAATAAATTTGTGGCTGCCAGAGGGAGTAGGTTGAGGGCAAGGGTGAAATAAGTAGAGGATTAAGAAGTACAAACTTACAATTATAAAATAAGTGAGTCACAAGAATGACAAGTACATCATACGCTATGCTGGGAATATAGGTACAAATATTGTAATAACTGTATGGGAACAGATGGTAGCTATACTTACCATGGGGAGCTTTTTGTAATGTATATAATTATCAAATTACTATGTTGTACAGCTGAAACTAATATATGTCAACTATACTTCAATCTGAAAATAATAACTTAAAAAATGAAGACAAGTTTTGGGGCCCTAATGCAGACCTACTGACTCAGAAACAGGGAGGCTCTGTCCCCGCAATTGTACGCTAACAAGCCCTTTTCGACAATTCTGATGCATGTTGCTGTTTTAAGGCAATATTTCCCGCAACTTATTTTTCGAAATAGTAAGTTCCCTGTAAACAGATGTTATGTGAAAAGGGTACCATGGTCAAATAAGTTTGAGAAACACCAAGTCTATAATATGTTAATATTGTGGCTGTCTCTAAGAGGGTGATATGGAATGCAGGATTTAACAAACTCACTTGACATTTTTCATGAATTAACTCTTAGGACTAGTGTTCAACAGACCAAACTTTGGGAAATATTCTTCCATACTTTCCCAAAACCACTGAAATAATTTCAGCCTGAGGATACAGTTTGCAAATTGTTATATTAAACCTGAAGGTGTCCAGAGAAGCCAATTGAAACTTCAGAATCATGACCTCCTTACGACACTCCTCTCCGGGCATCTGGCATCAGGGGTCGTCATTATGATCCTGTATTCTCTTTGTCTCACTGCTTCTCCTTTCCTTCTGTCCTAGAATTGCAGGGATTGGCAAGCCCTAAAAGAACATCAGTGGCCCATCAGCTTGAGAATTATCTAACATTTATGAGCACTTACTCTGTTCTATGCATTGTGCTATGTAATTTCTTCTGGGTTATCTCATTTAATTCTCACACTAGCCCCGTAAACTGGTACTGGTATCAATATTTTATAAATGAGCCAAGGCTCAGAGAGGAAATGAATTCAAAGCCCTATAGTCAGGAAGAATCAGATGCAGACCCCCATTCTGAATTGATGGATTTCAAAGCTTCTGCTCATTCTACAATTTCACTACATACTTAAGACTTCCAGGGGCACCTGGGTGGCTCAGTTGGTTGAGCGACTGCCTTCGGCTCAGGTCATGATCCCGGAGTCACGGGATCAAGCCCCACATCAGGCTCCCTGGTCAGTGGGAAACCTGCTTCTCCCTCTCTCACTCCCCTTGCTTGTGTTCCCTCTCTGGCTGTGTTTCTCTCTGTCAAATAAATAAATAAAATATTTTTTTAAAAAAAGACTTTCAGCATCACCCTGTGGGCTAAAATATTGACTGAATGTCCCTATCTTTTTTTAAGAAGTATGATCTGAATTCCAGATTAGCATAGAGGTTTTTGGGGGGAGGCGGCTGCTAATATATTCAGAAATGAAGGCAAAGCCCAGGTAAGTTTTGCTAAAGGAAATAGCTCTTCCCCTTGGAACAAAGCCAGAACAGTTCTACGTGTAAAATAAGCCTTTCAAAAATCAGTAAGTATCCACCAATAATTGAATCATGTGGATGGGAAGAAGGACAAGTATATGACTTGCATGCCCAGGGGATTTGGGGAAACAAAACAGTCCATATAAAAGAACAGTGTAAGGCGGTGATGGGGAAGGCCAACTGTACTGAACAACTTCTCAATGCTACAGGGCTTTAAATAAGTAGAGATACATTCTACTTGGGCTGCTGAGGAACTTCCGCTCGAGTCTCAGAATTGTAGTAGAGAAGGCTCTGAGGAAGGAGAAAGCAACGGGGTTTGGAGGACAGTGTGATTACCGTCACAGAGCAGTTCACCTCCGGATGAGCCTTTATGAAACGGCAGGACTTGGGGAAGACCTGGAAGAAGCACTTGGCTGGAAGGTCAAGAAACTGTTGGATGCAGCCGGTGTGACTTCCAAGTTCAGTTAGCAGCCCCCGCTCGGGCAGATGCCTGCCGGTCACCACGGGCTGTATTTACAGGCGGAGCTGTGCCTGCCGGTCACCACGGGCTGTATATACAGGAGGAGCAGTGCCTGCCCATCATCATGGGCTGTATTTACAGGCGGAGTGTGCCTGCCCGTCACCACGGGCTGTATTTACAGGCGGAGCTGTGCCTGCCCGTCACCACGGGCTGTATTTACAGGCGGAGCTGTGCCTGCCGTCACCACGGGCTGTATTTACAGGCGGAGTGTGCCTGCCCGTCATCATGGGCTGTATTTACAGGTGGAGCTGTGCCTGCCTGTCGTCACGGGCTGTATTTACAGGAGAGGCCAGACTCCCAGTCAGTGGAAAACATGACTTTCTCTTCTAACTGGGAAGCCTGCTCTTACATCAAATCTCAGTGCAGGGATCGATTGGATTCATCCCAATCTGTGACTTCAGGATTCATCAGAGTAGCTCTGCACTTTCTCTCAGCGCTCACTCCTTCTCTTTTTTCACTCCTCTGGAGTTGAAAGAAGTGTCTGTTGCAGACTTCATTCTCATAGGGGTGATCCATGCTCTAATAGGTGAGGTCCTAGTTTGCCAAGGATGGTCCCAATTGACGGTGTTGTTTTGGGTGTCCCAGATTGAATAGCAGGTCATATGGCCACCCTACTCATAGCACTGGTTTTCTCTCAGCATGGGAGCTCGTGCCCAGAGAGTTGTTCTTGTCCCTTATCCCAGCAAGGCAGATCCACATGTCGGGTACTGTTCACAGGGCCATGATGCCATAGGCCAATACTCTCACTTTTTGGAGGAGTTGGGGATCTGGTAAGGCCACTGCTCTTTGAAACTCATCCTCATTCTAAAACCATTTGAACAGCCACCTGGCTGATAATAATGGCGAATTATCTGGATACTTTTAGTTTTAACAGTGCATTGTATTTTCAGAGGGCACTGCTAACACATCGGTCAGAGATTCCACCCCGTACAACAACTCTGGTCCTGAATATTCAGAGGAAGTGTCGGGGACGGTGCGTGATCCCCCGCTCCCACCATGCCCAAGCCACCAGGAACTTTGGAGATATCTGTGAATGTGAATGAAAGCCCCTCCAGGCTTTCCCTGCCTAGAATCCAGAAAGCCATGTACCCTGTGGGCCCAGGCAATATGCCCTTTGTGTCCCTGGGATGTGTGCTTGGGCAAGTGCTCATCCAAGGCACATTGTTCCATTTAATCTTCCTCCTGGTAATCATATCTCCTCTGTATCTATTATCTGTATTCCTACTCCCTCTGCCTCAATGGTCTCGGCTTCTGTGGATTTAAGTGATCACTCTACACCCTGCAGTAACAATACTGACCCTTTCTCTAGGGCAAGGTGCAAAAGCAGTTAAAGATCTATTTGACACAGACCTGGATGATCAGCAGGCTGTGCTGATCTGGCACAATTGTTTTCACTGTTTAATGGAAAACTACAGCCTTTAGTTTGGTCTCATGAGCTTACCTTAGTCATACAAAATAACTTAACTTCAAAAAGCTCACATACGTCAGCCTTGGTGCATAGCTCTTTGGTCCAAGTTGACAAATCTATACATTGGAATCATGAAGGGTGATGGGAAAGAACGCTAGGAGGGATGACACAAAGGTGGTGTGAGTCTATTCATAAACTTCCCTTTTTTCCTGACCTTCACTTATACTATGTGTTTATGACACTTTCCTTTATAGTGGAAATCAGTAGTTGATAGTTATAACCTGCATAGCTACACTTTGATTGAGACTATATCAATACCAATATACTTAATAGTTTAAATGTAATATACTTAATAGCATAAATGTAGTTACTTAAAGTTTCCACGACCACCCATCCACCTTTTGTCTGTGTGACCACTCTGCCTTGCACGGCCAGAGGAGAAAACACTCCATTGAGATAAGATAGACAGAATCAACTGTTTGCCTAAAGTTAGATTGATGTGACTGCCCGTGGACCAGGGTCTGTTTCCGCCCACAATCAGGGATGCTCTGTCCTAAGTTTATGGCACCTGAACGGTGCCGATGTCTTGCGGAATTTATGATTGGAAACCTGAAAGAAGTCTGTGTAAACTCTTACAAATCTCTCTTATCACACACCCTTCTCTTGAGAAGATCTGTAACTAAAAAGCTTTAAATAAAGAACCCTGAAGACACAGTTTTCAGGAGATGCCCACACCACTCTTCGAGTCTGGTCTCCTCATATCACCGACTCCGTCCCCACCTTCAGGGAGCCCTGACCGACCCATCCTGGGGCCGGCTCCCAGCAAGGAAGACTTGATTACCTAGTGTTGTCACCCAGTGAACTGTTTCCTCTTTACAGCGCCCAGAAACAGCTGGAGAGGTGTGCTAAGCAAATATCAGAAATAAACGTTACGTTAAGCAAACAACGAGAGGTAAGGATACAGGATAGGGAAGCAGCCCCATGCTATACTGCTGTTTCAAGGACAAATAGACCTGTGGGCTTACAGAACCTGTCCGTTGGAGGCATGAATATATTCACTTGGTTAAACAGAGAATGCATATGTGAGAAAGAGATTTCTGTGAGCTAGCAAAGCATAGGAAAATAAAAAAAACAACAAAAAAAGTCACTAATATTAGTAGCACCCATCTCAGCCTGTACAAGAGAGGCAGTGACCTGGCCAGTATTTCTGGTTCTGTGAATGAGGCACTCTTCACCCCATGCCATTGACCTGATGTCAACTTTCCTCTTAGTTCCTGTGCCCTGCACTTGAATCAGTAATTTAATGAGTGCCCTGTTGGAGCAAACATGGCTAATTGCTTCTGCAATATCCTCGTTTAGGGACACACTGTCACCATTGGTGCATGTTTGGCCCTCTTTTATTTATTTGTTTTATTACACCGTTGACAAATAAAAATAATTAAAATTAAAATCTACAAATGAAAGAGACACTGGTTCATGTATTTCTCTAGTAAGTCTGATTAATGTAGGGAATTAATCCTAGAGACAAGCTTTCTCTCTGTGGATGGAAAAAAATTAGGGTTCTTGGTCTGTGTGGGTGTATTGAGGTCATTATTCCAGCTTGGGAGGCCTATACAGGGTCACTAGTGGCTTTTCCTGGCAGACATGCTCTTGACATCATTACTTGTTCTCTTCAATAGCCACTGCAGACACAAACACTTATCTTCCCATAGCGCTGTATGGATGGACAGAAAATGCTGGAACAAACACAACACATGAGTAAAGAAATCCTTGACTTTTATTCTCCTGCTTCTGTCCCAAGGGGAATTCATTGCTCAATTTTCAGAGTGCAAAAAACTAAAAATAGCTCCTATAGATTAAGTTTTAACTGTGTGTCATGAACATACCGCGCATTCATTTGCATTATCTAATTGACTCCCACCACAATGTGCCTAATGCCCAGTGAGAATAAGGTTCTGGTACCTTGGCTATGTCCACAGTCTGAGTCTTAAATACTTTGGGTTTACCCAGCTGTGACCTGTATGTCCCCAGTACCCCCGATCTTGGCTCCTCACCCTCCATTCGCGGCAGTGCCGCAGCCCAGGAATCCAGGTCTGATCCTGACCTTTCGGAATCTCCCCAACCATGGTTACTGCTGCCCCTCAGAGAGGTCTGGGGATGAGTCATCTGGGTGCGGGCTGGCCGCAGCCCCTGAGGCCATCATCCCCTCCAGCCTCCCCCAGCCCTTCTATGAGGTCATCAAATGCCTCACTAGCGCCCTCTTTCTGTCCCTTTCACACCTCATGCGGGGCTGGCCACCTCCACACTCTCCCCCAGAGATCAGGAGCGCCAGGCTTGCACTATCTAAACTACGCCCCGGCAGCCCTGCTTCTCTTTCCTACCTCCTTTCCAACTGGAACAGCCAGCTTCCCGATGCTAACCCTTAGTGCTCTAATTTTCCTGCTAAAACCATGCCTGCAGTGTTTTCCTTGATTTGCTAGAAACTGCTTTAGAAAAATGTAGTTTCCTTCTAAATATGGGATTTTTATTATTGCCATCGTGGTTGAGATGAGGATGATGGCAATGTCTGCTCAGGCAGCAGGGCTTCAGTGATTTTCTTCGTTATGTCTGTCTTCCGGAGAACCCTGACTGATTAGAAGGACACAGGCAACGCACAAATAATACCATGATTTTGGGTGACTAGTGTGTCTTGATTTGCATAGGACTGTCCCACATTTAGTACTGGAAGTTCCTTATCTTGAGGAGCCCATCAGTCTTGGGCAACTGGGGACAGTGGATCCGCCCTCCCACCTCTAAAAAAAAGAGCAGTGATCTTAGGATTATCATTAGTCTTAGAATTAACACCTTTATTCATTCAAAAGTCTTTTCTTTTTTTTTTTTAAACATTTTATTTATTTGACAGAGAGAAACACAGCCAGAGAGGGAACACAAGCAGGGGGAGTGAGAGAGGGAGAAGCAGGCTTCCTGCCGAGCAGGGAGTCCGATGTGGGGCTCGATCCCGGGTCTCCGGGATCATGATCTGAGCCAAAGGCAGTCACTTAACCAATTGAGCCACCCAGGTGCCCCTCAAAAGTCTTTTCTAAAGAAATTTTCCATTCTGTAACCCACTGAAGGATACGATAATAATAATTATCAACAGCTACACTAACACATTTATTGAGCAATTGCCACATTCTAGGCAACGTGATAACTGCTGCGAAATCAGCGTCATTATTCCCGTTTTCAGCAAAAGAAATCTGAAAGAGTTAACAGTCTCACAGCTGGGCTTCACCTCTGGTATGTTTGATTTCAAAGCCCATTCTTTTCACTGTTTATGGAGTTAATATTTTATGTGAGGTAAAAAGAGAAAGCAATGAAAAAGTTGAGTGTTTGAGTGAAGTCTAGTCCCAGTGCCATTTATCTGGACGAAATTAAGTAACTGACAATGTAGTCTACCAATACAACCAGACAATTATTTTGGTAAACTTAAACGGATCCTCCCTTTACCCAGATTCCTACCCTCAGTCAACAGAACACATCATTTCTTATGGTAAACTACTCAAGATGGTCCACTAAATCAGGAAGAAGACAAGCTTCTTATCACTGTTATTAATCAATTTCATCCTAGAAGTTTTAGCGCCTAAAATAAGAATATTTAAAAGATCACATAAATAAATATTAGAAAAGTGTCGATGTAAATATTAGTTGCACACCCTGGTTGTCTCTCTCAGAAAAAGCCTTGAAAATCAGATGGAAAACCGCCAACTCTAGTAAAAGATGTTACGTCCTCATCCAGAAGATGCACTTTAACAATATTACATTTCTCAGTGGGGATTAGGAAGGAGTTTCATTTTCTTCTTTTTCTCATGTTCCAGATGACAGGCTAGGGATCAGGAAGGGGCCAAAATAATTATCCTGAGAAGTTGCCTTTCTCAGCAGTAACTTCCCTTTGTGCTAGAAAATACTGATCTTGAATGAAGAAAAGGTATATAGGGATTGAGGGCAGCCAATCCTAGAAGGGAGGCCAGGGAGTTCCTTTGTGTGCACTGAAGGTGACATTGGTCCTTCTGTGGTCAATGGCCCCAGAAACAGGGGACTTCCAGATCGAAAAGAGGTCCCAGGGTAAGAAAGCCCACCCTAGCTCAGAGGTCTGTAATTAACTCCCTGAAGGAGTAGCTAGGGGAGCTGAAGCTCAAGGAAGTCTTTAGCACGATGATACAATTTATTGACACACCTAGCCCATTTTTTGAGACTGGCATGGGACTGTTAATAATTACCCCAGGTGTCAACTCAGACTTTCTGGGTCAAGAGGCACATGTGCTCACTCTTGTGCATGTGTTTTGGGCCAGTGCCAGGGGCTGGAGTAGGCTGGCCGAGGCCGGCTGCAGGAGCAGTGGCTGCTCCTTCTTGCAGTCCCATCTGCCGCTGTGGGGGAAGATTCTGGGTGATCGGACGAGTCTCTGCGTCTCTCTCATGGAGACAGTGTTTGCTGATGCTTGGGTTGCTGTAAGACTTGGAGACTGGAGCTGGGCTCGCATACTGCGAGAAAGAACTCTATCACATATATGTACTCGTATGAGCACATATATGCACTTACCGAAAGAAATACACTTACCTGTATTTTTAAACTTTCAGCTGAGAACATAGGCCATTTTTATAATAATAATTCCCTGAATTTCCCTGGACTGCACTGGTCCATGGCTCCCACCAATCAGGCCACCTTGTCACTAAGCTCCGATTTTCCACGGCTCATTTTCCCTCCTGGTCTGATTTCCTAGCTCCTGAGAATCATCAAGAGGTGTCATGTGCTTTACGAACTCCACCATCCGAGCCAGCCCAGCTGCTCTGTTAGGAGCCAGCATCTTTCTGGAGGTTTCACCAAGCCCAGCGGACTATGCTCAGTATGCTCAGGGGAACTTTGATACACCAAGTATCAAAGCTGCACAGCATTGGAAACCTGTAACTGGTTACAGTGGATTCTATGGGGGACAGGTGGGGGAGGGAAACCTTCCTTAAAAAAAAAAAAAAAAAAAAGATTTTATTTATTTGAGAGAGAGCCAGGGATCATGAGCAGGGGGAGGGGCAGAGGGAAAAGCAGACCTGTTACTGAGCAGGGAGCCCAATGCGGGGCTCGATCCCAGGACCCTAGGATCATGACCTGAGCTGAAAACAGACACTTAACCGACTGAGCCACCCAGGCCCCCAGGAAACCTTACTTGTTAATGGTACGCCCCTTGGAAATTTTGGCTAGGTTCTTGCAGCCTTCTTTCAGAGATAGAAATAATTTAAAAATTTGCAAAGCTGCCAAGGTCATGGGTCGCTGTGTAGGAGCCAGGGAGAATGGCTCTTTGTTTTCTGTGTAACACTGTAATACAAAAAACCCAAAGCAGGACTGCCTGTGTCCCAGCCTGGTCAGACAGCCCTGTGGTTTTACTCCGGGGCTTTCCTCTGCTCAGTACCAAGGCCGAGCCATCAAGGGTCTGGTGACAGTTGGGTGCTCGCCGCTTGCTCTGATTCCCACTGTCCTCTGATGGTTAAGACTTCAGTCCGTGAGGTCCAAACTCGGGGGAAAAGACTCCACTGAGTCACCCAGAAACTCATGAGATGTTCCCAAGATAAGGAAGGACCCCAGGAGACCCAAACAAGGAAAAAAAGGTTTTTAAAAAAGAACATGTATGCTTGGAAAGGCCAATTAGAATTGAACATTGTTTATAAAAATAAAAGGCCCTTGACTAAACTATGAACATGCTTTGTCAACTTCCTCCTCTGGTGGGCAGGACGGTTAAGCCGTGAGCACATATTCAAGTGGTTAGTGGCAGAGTGACAGGCCCTGGCCTGGGGAAGGCTTAGCCCTTCCTGAAGCACATCCCTAAGAAGTAGGGTGTCTCAGGGGCCCTGCATATTTATAACAGGGCCTGATCATAGTAAATGCTTAATAAATGTTAAGTTCACTTTATTATTGTAACTGTTTCTATAAATTC
>PITA01022925.1:0-29303 GCA_004023965.1 Spilogale gracilis | reverse complement strand
GAGAAAGAAGAAGAAAGTTAAAGAGAAGGAGGAGGAGGAGGAGGTGGAGGGGGAGGAGAAGGATGAGAAGAAATATTGACTTTTACTGAGCTTTGGAATACAGGGTAAAGGTAGTTCTGAGAGGGTGATAATGAGTTAAGCCTTGGACATGTTGAATTTGTGATAGCTGTACAATTTCCAAAAGAACTGGTCAGTATGGAGTTGTATACAGGGCCCTAGAATTAGTAGTAAGAAACTATAACTTGCTGAAGACAAACATTTTGGAGCTATTGGCATAGAAATGATAGTTTAATTCCTGGAAGAAGATGTAATGATTCACCATGTATGAGTAGTGTGAAAATTTTTCATCAAATCTGTAACAATTAGTACACTATTTTTAAAGAAAGTATTAAATCACTATGCTGTATACTTGAAATTAGTATTGTACTGCATGTTAACTGGAATATTTTTTTATTGTTACTTAAATTTATTTTTTCAATGTTCCAAGATTCATTGCCCCTTCCCCACACCCAGTGCTCCATGCAATAGGTGCCTTCAGTACTCACCACCAGGCTCTCCCATCCCCTCACCCCCTTCCCTCCAAGTCCCTCAGTTTGTTTCTGTGTCCAAAGTCTCTCTTGTTTTGTTTCTCTCCCTGAATTACCCTACTTTCTATTTACTTTCCTTCTCCTACTGTCTTCTATATTACCCCTTATGCATCGCTCATAAGTGAAACCATGTGATACTTGACTTTCTCTACTTGGCTTATTTCACTCAGCATAATCTCTTCCAATCCAGTCCATGTTGCTACAAAAGTTGGATATTCATCCTTTCTGATGGAGGCATAGTATTCCATTGAATATATGTACCACATCTTCTTTATCCATTCATCTGTTGATGGGCACCTTGGCTCTTTCCATAGTTTGGCGATTGTGGCCATTGCTGCAATGAACATTGGGGTACATATGTCCCTTCTTTTCACTACATCTGTATATTTGGGGTAAATACCCAGTAGTGCAATTGCAGGGTCATAGGGTAGCTCTATTTTTAATTTTTTAAGGAATCTCCACACTGTTTTCCAAAGTGGCTGCACCAGCTTGCATTCCCATCAACAGTGTAAGAGAATTCCCCTTTCTCCTCAGTATCTCCAACACTTGTTGTTTCCTGACTTGTTAATTTTGGCCATTTTGACTGGTGTAAGGTGATATCTCAGTGTGGTTTTGATTTGAATTTCCCTGATAGCTAGTGACGCTGAACATTTTTTCATGTGTCTGTTAGCCGTTTGTATATCTTCTATGGAGAAGTGCCTCTTCATGTCTCTTGCCCATTTTTTGATGTGTTCATCTTCTTTTTGGATGTTGAGTTTGAGTAGTTCTTTATAGATCTTGGTTATCAGCTCTTTGTCTGTAGTGTCATTTGCAAATAATTTCTCCCATTCTGTGGGTTGCCTCTTTGTTTTGTTGACTGTTTCCTCTGCTGTACAGAAGCTTTTTATTTGGATGAAGTCCCAGAAGTTCATTTTCTCTTTTGTCTCCTTTGCCTTTGGAGATGTGTCTTGAAAGAAGCTGCTGTGGCCAATGTCAAAGAGGTGACTGCTTATGTTCTTTTCCAGGATTTTGATGGATTCCTGCCTCACATTGAAGTCTGTCATCCATTTCAAGCTTGCCTTTGTGTGTGGTGTAAGAGAATGGTCTAGTTTCATTCTTCTATACATAGCCGTCCAATTTTCCCAGCACCATTTATTGAAGAGACTGTCTTTTTTCCACTGGATATTTTTTCGTGCTTTGTCAAAGATGATTTGCCCATAGATTTGTGGGTCCATATGTGGGCTCTCCACTCTGTTCCATTGGTCTATTTCTCTGTTTTTGTGCCAGTACCATGCTGTTTTGGTAATCACAGCTTTGTAATAAAGCCTGAGGTCAGGTAACGAGATGTCCCCAGCTTTGCTTTTCTTCTTCAGCAATTCCGTAGCGATTCAAGGTCTTTTTTGGTTCCATATACATTTTAGGATTGTTTGTTCCAAAGCTTTAAAAAATGTTGGTGGAATTTTTATCAGAATGGCATTGAAAGTATAGATTGCTCTGGGCAGTATAGACATTTTGACAATGTTTATTCTTCCAATTCATGAGCATGGAATGCTCTTCCATCTTTTTGTGTCTTCTTCAATTTCTTTCATGAGTGTTCTGTAGTTCCTTGAGTACAGATCCTTGACTTCTTTGGTTAGGTTTATTCCTAAGTATCTTATGTTTTTTGGTGTTATAATAATGGAATCGATTCTCTGATATTCCTTTCTATTTTTTCATTGTTAGTGTATAAGAATGCAACTGATTTCTCTGCATTGATTTTGTATCCTGCCATATTACTGAATTGTTGTATGAGTTCTAGTAGTTTGGAGGTGGAGTCTTTTGGGTTTTCCACATAAAGTATCATGTCATCTTCAAAGAGAGAGAGTTTGACTTCTTCTTTGCCAAGCTGGATACCTTTTATTTCTTTCTGTTGTCTGATTGCTGTTGCTAGGACTTCTAACAGTATGTTGAACAGTAGTGGTGAGAGTGGGCATCCTTGTCTTGTTCCTGATCTCAGAGGGAAGGCTGTCAGTTTTTCCCCATTGAGAATAATATAACTGAATTTTTTTTAATATTTACTCACACAGAAAGTAAAGAAAGATAAAAATTAAAATTTGAATCCAATGAGATAAAATCTGTAAGAATTATTTTACAAGCATCCTTTACCTCATTTGTTTAAAATATAAAGAATGAAGGTATTGTATGCTTAAAGGAATAATCTGTATACAAATATCCTGGTATCCTATCAAATAGCCTTCCTTACAAGTTAGATGTTATGATTCCCATTTTCCAGATAAAAGAGATCCAATTAGTTGAGAATAAACAACTTGATCGAAGTTGTGCAACTAACAATAGAAGGAGTAGCAATATTAACTTAAGTCAGTATTGATTCCAAACTTATAGTTCTTTGATTATATAATTTATGATTTTAATCTTTATAAAGATAGCATTATTATTAACAATGTAGTATTTGAAAAGCAATGAACAAGTTGAAATAAAATTTTACCTAATGGTTGACTCTAAATAAAATTAAATATAATTCCTGAAAAAAATTGAAGTTAATGGTTTATATGTTACCTATACAAGGGTGAAAATTTAAATATGCCTATATTTAGTAAGACCAGGAAAGCAGTAAGTTTTCAAGTTACCAAATTTTTGACCAAACAATACATTATGACAAAAAAATGTAAGAATGGCATTAATAAAAACAAACTAAAAAGAAGCAAATATAAAGAAAATAAATTATGAATTAAATAGCTGAAAAGAAAACAACAGAAGAAAGTCAAATATGCCAAGATTATTTTAACCATGCTTACCCATGGAATTGGATGTTAAAACTTTTGATTAAGGTGTCCACTGGTCCTAATTTGCATGGTGTTCTCTTGATTTGTGTCTGTTCTTCTAGTATAATTACTAACAGAATCTTTTTTATTCCCAAAATATTGTATGTTAGATGATAAATTGTATGGTCTATTCACCTATGAGATATCCCAATGCTTTGCTGGAGTCAGGATGTTCTACAATTAGATATTGTCACACAGCTATATATGAATCCAATTCCCTTTCTCCCTCCTTCCACATTTTCCCATCCATCAAGGGATTTTGCCAATATAGAGATTATTTATATTTATATCTAATATCTTTATCTATTTAGGTACTTCTCTATCTATATTTATCATTTGTTATTTCCTCTATCTTGTAGCTTAATATTCCAGTAGCAGTCTATACTGCTCATAAACTAAGCTAATTGTTGGATTTTCCACACATTGTTTCTTTTCATTTTTGTAGGACATGGATTTTGGTGCTATTTTTAATTAAATGATTGAGAATTGGCACTCAGAATTGTTTACTCTCTAAAGACTGTAAATATCCTAAGCAGAGATGTAGGTCCCCAGTTTTTTTGAACAGCACCCATGTCCTCACAAGTCTCAAGCAATTTGCCTTTCCTTCATGTCTAATGAGGAGAGAGAAAAAAAAAAAAAAACATAGAA
Organism: Spilogale gracilis; assembly: GCA_004023965.1. Classification (NCBI taxonomy): domain Eukaryota; kingdom Metazoa; phylum Chordata; class Mammalia; order Carnivora; family Mephitidae; genus Spilogale; species Spilogale gracilis. Next base: position 25,267 of record PITA01022925.1, on the reverse strand, counting down.
AAAGGGGATAACTTGGGTGCTTGGGTGACTTGGTCTGTTAAGTGACTGCCTTCGGCTCAGGCCATGATCTCAGAGTCTCAGGATCAAGTCCCAAGTGGGGCTTCCTGTTCAGTGGGGGAGTCCTCTTCTCTCTCTGACCCTCTCCTCTCTTGTGCTCTTTTTCTCTTACATTCTCTCTCTCAAATAAATATTTTTTTTTAAAGGGGGAGGATGCTTTGTAAACTCCTTAGTAAAAAAAGTAGTTCATAATAATTGTGCCCAGCTCTTTGAAAAATAGGATACAGAGACTTAGCTGAAATTTTATATATGAACAACAGATACATAATCAGTGCTTAGCAATTCCTCCATGTTGTATATGGATGAATAGACACTTTGGTGTAATGCTTGACAGAAGAGTATTTGTCCTTGGAGGCATTATGCAAGTGTAGGGAGCATTTTTTACTATCTCAGTGATTGAGAGATACTGGTATTTAATGAGTTGTCAAGGAATGCAGCCTTCAACTGGTCTCACATAAGGATAATTACTTCTTGTTTCCTATGTGCTTTTAATGTTCTATGAGCCAGTCACAAAGATAAACAGCATATTTATAACAAACTTCATCTGGAATTTAACTTTCTTTCCATATGAATACAACTTCCTCACATTTTTAAGATACAATAAATTTCCAAGAAATGCAAATTCTAGTAGAATGGAAAGTGCAAAGATTTTAATTTGTTTTGTTCAAGAATTTAGTTATCCTCAATTTTGAGTACTAGGCCATTGATAGCAAGTCCTCTAGTGATATTTAATTTTCCAATAAAGGATATTTGTGGCAGTCAATTTATAGTACATGTATCTGACTATTTTACCAGGTCTTCTAATTTTGTCATTCCTGAATATTTACATATTGAAATGCATGCTATTTTATTATAAATGACTTTCTTATTATTTCTCTTTATATTATAGTTATAGTATTATATTGATCTTTTGAAATTATATTTACAGATAGGTTATATTATCTGTAAATTTCATTTCAGAGTAATAAAAATGGCATTAATTTTTTTTAAATAAAAAGATGTATTGAGTCTGTGAAAACTACTTCCTTAAAGGAATAGAGAAATCTCTCTGAAATACTGAGGATTTCTGACTCATAAGCCTTATAAATTCTGAGGAATTCATACCATAACAAAACTTAACATGGACGTTAACTTGTCACATCATACTCCACTGATGGAGTTGGTTATTTTGTTAAAAGGGCTTTGGACACTCTAATTATTGCTGCTCACACCCTGGATATTCCCCCAAGAGACGGGTGGATCTCTTTGAAAAGCTGCAACATCTCTCAACATTGTCTACATCATGACACTGTGCAGCACCATGAATATACCTTCTTCAGGACTGAAGAACTTATTCAAACTTTTTAGAAGGTTCTTGTCTGGTAACTCTTAGCTATTAGTCCTCTTTAGGAATTGCCAAAACTGGAGATTGCTTTTCCTACAGACATATCTTTTGCTAGTCGGTCTGTTTTCATTGACTTCTAAACACAGGATATGCAGTCTTAGCTCCCTCACTGCAAGTTAGGAACACTTTGAAGATCCACCTCAGTTTTGGGCATTCCCCATAGGGTCCACAGATGGCTTGCACCTGTACCACAAGTCTTACTCTCTGCTCAGTCTTGCCATACTCCCTTCTTCCCATGAATATTGATCTTGTAAACACTAAACTGAATGTCAGCCTTAGCTTTCTGGGAAGCCAACTTATGACACTCAGACTCTGGGTATAAAGGTATGTTTGGAAGAGAATTACAGGTGTATGAATACTTAGATAAATATGTAGGTAAGTGGATGGATAAATCGGTAATAGATGATAGGTAGATAGATATAGATGATGATATATAGATAGTCAGATCATCATTGTTAAATTGATCTAAAGGGTCATATCATTTAATCATTTCACATTGTAGATGAGAAAACAGTTATCTAGTCTTATGTTATTTTTCCAGAGTCTTATGCAGTGAATGGCAGAAGTCCAAGGGTCTGAGTCTTCAAACACTAAAAACAGGGCCTTCTGCCACATAGGATTGTGACATTTAAATCCACAATATTACTTCTTTTTTTTTTAGTACTGAATTCCTTTCATCAAATACCTTTACTGTTTCTCAGCTTTCATCTCTTTATATTATAGTTAGAGTATTATATTGATCTTATCTGCTTTCTTATTATCCACTATATATGTTCATGTGCAGATCTTTATTTTAAGATCTTATTTATTTGTCAGAGAAGAGAGAACACAAGCAGGGGGAGCAGCAGGCAGAGGGAGAAGAAGGCCCCCTGCTGAGCAAGGAGCCTAATGGGGGACTCAGTCCCAGGGCCCTAGGATTACAACCTGAGCTGAAGGCAGATGCTTAACTGACTGAGCCACCTAGGCATCCCCTTGTACAGATCTTTTTGATAATAGGTTGAATATGAGGTTGAGTCATTTTATAGTGGTATTTATACTGGTATTTATAATTTATTTGTAAATACCAATAACAGTAAATATATTATTATATTGATAATATGCAAACATTTAATAATGTATTATTATTTAGAGATGATTTTATCCATTAAAGGGAGTCATACTAAAAATTATGTATGCCTAACCTCACTTTCACATTTCTTTCCTTAGAGATTATCTACCTTATTGTAAACACACATTATAATTGTGTTTTATGGTATACATTAATGTAATAAAATATATTTCATAAACTTTTGCAACCATACTATTCCTTATTTTTGACTTGAATTTTTCATTTTAATTTCATAGTCTAAAGAAAGACTAGTTTTCCCTTTTCCAGGCATTTTTGTATATACTCTTCTTGTTTCATCTCTCTTTTTTAATTTTTTCACATCTGACTTTTTTATTTCTGATGTCATCAAACAAGACACTACTAGAGGTTTGTTCTTTATCTTTTCATTATATAATGGAAATATAAAGACAAAAACAATAACCACCAAAAACAACAAGCAAAAACAAAAACAAAGGAAGGGAAGGAAAAAAGGTAAATGGAGGTTATTTTAATTCTCTGTGGCATAAAAAAGCACTTGAATTCTGTCATTATGAATGTTTTTCAAAATTACCTATTCATTACAATGCAATATCTGTGTTTGCTCTTAATTTCCCATTTTTTATCATGAAGTTTATGCAAATAAATGCATATTTGAGAAGGTATCGGATAGGTTTTTCTTAATTCCTGTTTCCTTCTCTGTATAATTTCCAGTAACATCTCTAGCTAGAAAAATAAAGATTAATTATTAAAAATGCAATAATGAGATCCTTCAGCATTAGCAAATATTGAAAGAGCAATTCATCTAACTGATACACTGTCTCGCAAGGACATGTGATACACATGGTTTTGGGATTACACAGTGGAATATTATTCAACAAAGATAAAGAAGGAAATCTTACCATTTGCTCTAACTTGGATAAAACTTGAAGACATTATGCTAAGTGAAATAAGTCAGACAGGGAAAGAAAAATACTGTCTGATATCACTTATATGTAGAATCTGAAGAACCAAACCTATAGAAACAGTAGAGTGAGGGTTACTGGAAGCCAAGGGATAGGGGAAATGAGATGTTGGTCAGAGTACAAACGTCCAGTTATAAGATAAATAAGTTCTGAGGATCTAATACATAGCATGGTGATTATAGCTAATAATACTATATCATATACTTGAAATTTGTTGAGTGGTTAGGTCTTAAGTAGTCTCACTACAATAAAGAAATGATAACTATGTGAGGGGTTAGAGATGTTAACTAATACTAGTGTGGTGATTATCTTGCAATATATGTGTATCAAATCAATATTTGTCGGGGGCGGCGTGATCCGCCCTCCCCCTCCCCGCCATGCTGCAAGCTGCCAAAAACTATGGTGGAGGTACCCATAAATGTGCCCTATGGGCTGGGGCAATATGTCCTTTGTGTCCCTGGGACGTGCACTTGGGCAAGTGCTCATCCAAGGTGTGAGAGCCATGCCAATCCTTATGAAGCTTAATAATTGTAGGATTGTGGGGGCACAACATACTTACTTTAAAACTTAGTAAAACCTCTACTAACATAAGCAGCTTGGATATTGCAACCTCCTGTTTGTGTGACCCCTCATTTACCTCCCTATGTTAGGGAGCAGTAAAACATTCTAATGAGATAGGGGTTTGCAGGAACCATCCTGTTCTCACAGGTCATGTCTGCCTGTGACCAATCATTCTATAAATTAGGGTATAGTGAGCACATCCTGTTCTCACGAGCACATCCTGTTTCACATGGACCCTCTAAAAACGCTATTATCACTATTGTCACTCAAGATTGATGATCTGTCACTCAAAGAAACTCTTGGCTCATATGGTTTCCAACCTGAAAAAAACATGTGACTCTCTATAAATAAAGAGTCCTGAGAACAGTGTTTTCAGGAGAGTCCTACATAAAGTTTGGTCTCCTCATTTTCGCCGACTCCTTCCTCACTCTCGGACCCTAACTGTTGCTGGGGCTGGCCCCCGGCAAATATTGTATACTTTAAACTTACACAATGTTATATGTCAATCATATCTTAATAAACATGGAAAAATGAGTTAAAAGATAAGCATGATAAATGTCTAAATTGGCTAAAATCAAAGAATATAGGACATTTTTTAAGAAAAAAGGTATGTGACTTTTTCAAGAAAATGTACCAGAGGGTTGAGAGAAGGAGCATGTTGGTCATGTCCCCTGTCCTGAGCAGATGTCTGAGAGAAGGGCAGGTCTGATTAATGCTTGAGGGAAACTAATGGGGCTCTGAAAAGAGGACTGGGAATCTGCAAAGGGGGACTATTTTCTGTTAGCACCAGAAACTATCCAAAGCCACAGGCAAACTGAGAGGACAGTGAGTGGCCTTGTTTTGTCTTCACTACAGCAGTCTGTGGAGGAGCTGGAGGCAGAAAGCTCCCTGCAGGTGGTCACTTGAGTGTAATTTTCAAATTTACAAATCTCCTCTGCCCCTCTAGCCCTCTGTAAACAAAAGAATGGGCTTCTGACTGCCCAGTCCCTCAGGACAAACAAAATAATAATAATCTAACAAATAATCCAAATATTTTAATTTATACAATTTTAACATCTTTTATATAGTCTCAGTATATACCTTATATTAATTTATTCCTTCCAACCATCATTTATCTCAGCCTCTCATAATTTTTATACATAGATAGTTTTCTTTTTGTCCCTAGTCTGTTTCCTATTTAATTCACTAGCAAAATACTATTAAAAGAATCATGATGTTCCACCATAACTTTATAAGCACTTGTTTATAATTCCTCATTTTTAAAAATTATTTGTTTTAGAGCAACTTTTACAGGCATTCTGATTTTAGAAGAGCCTGGCATCATACCTATTTTGTGAAAAATAATTCTAGTCTTATATATTAAGTTAATATTTGGTGAAAGTGATTCAGCTCCAAGTAGCTTAAATCGGAAAGGGACGTTTATTGGCACATATAACTGTAAATTATGGAGAAACAGCTAGTTCAGTTATAGTTTGATGTTGTACTCAATCATTACCCCCCATACTTATCTCTTGTTTCATTCTGATTGATTTTTTTCTTTAAAAAAAAGGTCACACCAATAACAAAATTATGATTGGCAGTTATGAACACTACCTATGTTGTCATTGGTATTTTTTCAGGGAAATACAGAATTGTGTCCAAGTAATACCAGAAACAAAACAAAACAAAACAAAAACAAAAACAAAAAAACCCTAAAAACTAAAAACCAAAAACCAAAAAAAAAACCAAAAAAACCCTACCATTTACCTTATTGAATCAGTTTATGTCATATACTCGCAAATTAATCACCACCATGGCCAAACACAAAACTATCCTTAAAGACTTACTCTAGTTATGATTGAGCACCTTAACCATGAATGGAATGAATTCCATGGAAATCTCATGATTGAGAATTTGAAGAGAAGTAATTTTCCCAAAGAAAATTAGAGTTACTTTTATCAAGTAAGGATGCTGACCAGCAAACAATAGTTATATATTATTTCCTACATTAACTCTATTTCACTCCTCCCAATATTATCTATGCATTGCCTTTGAAGATTCTATAAGTATATTCACCCATGTGCTCTATTCATTCTTGCTTTCCCCTTTCAATGTTTTGAAATCATCCTTTTTATATAGCCTAACTTAGGCTTTCCTGATTTGCCATGCGGACATCTGAATGGTTGTAGTTATTTGATAATATATTAAGTACATTTTGTTTTCAACTTTCACCATTATTTAGCTTGTGATGTGTAAATAGCCAATCCCCTATAATTAAAATGTAAAAACCTAAGAACAGGAAACTTGAATTAGTTTGACATTTTCTGTAATATTCAACTTTATGCAACCCTCTATGAATTGATACCCAGAAAAGATACTAATTTATCATTTGGAATTATTTCAGATGCCAAATGAGATATAGAAAGAGTTAAATTTTATCAGATTATTCTTTTGTTTGGGCACATCACACTATATTTTACACAACACATGAAAAACATTAATAGAATATTACTTTAAATAAAAACTTCTCTTCTGATACTATTAAAAAGACATTTCATTAATTAACAGTTAATATTTTTTAATATTTAAAGTTTTTTTTCTGCTTCACTGAGATATAATTTACATGTACCATTATATAAGTTTAATAATCAATACAACGTATTGATTTGATATACTAATATGTTGCTAAACAATGCCATACTTAGTTAATACTTTTATCATCTCACATAATCATTATTTGTTTGTGTGTGTGTTGAGAACATTTAAAATCTATTTACTTAAGACCTTTGAAATGTATAATGCCATCTTGTTAATTATAATCACTATGCTGCACATAGATTCTCAGAACTGATTCATCTTATAACTGGAAGTTTTTATCTTTTGACTAACATCTCTCCATTTCTCCCACCCCCAGCTCCTGACAACCATCATTCTACTCTCTATATCTATGAGTTTGATTTATTAGATTCCACAAGTAAGTGACAGTCTTTGTCTCTGTATGGCTTATTTTGCTTAGCATAATACTCAAGGTCCAAGGTCCATGCTCTTGCAAATGGCAGGACTTCCCTCTTTTTTACAGCTGGATAATATTCCAGTATATGTACATATTACATTTGTTTTATCCACTCTTCTCTTTATAGACATATGGTTTCCATGTCTTGATTATTATGAGTAAAGCTGGATTGAATTTGGGAGTGCAAATACCTCTTCAAGATAGTGATTTCATCTTCTTTGTATATAAACCTGGAAGAAGGATTGATGTATCATATGGTACTTCTATTTTTAGGTTTTGAAGAAACTCCATACTGTTTTCATAGTGGCTGTACCAATTTACATTCCTACTAAGAGTGCTAAGGGTTTTCTTTCCTTCACATCCTTACCAACACATGTAATCTCCTGCTTTTGGATGATAAGACATTCTAACCAGTGTGTATGTCATTGTGCTTTTGATTTGCATTTTCCTAGTGATTAGTGATGTTGAGCATCTTTTTATGCACCTGTTAGTTATTTGTATGTCTTTGAAAAAAAAATCTATTTATTCCTCTATCCATTTTTTTAATTTGAGTTGTGTGGTCTTTTGCTATTGTGTTATGTAAGTTCATTGTGTGTTTGGGGTATTAATTGTTTATCAAGTGTATGATTTATAAATATTTCCTACCATTCCATAGGCTTCCTTTTCATTTTGAGGATTCTTTCTTTTGATGTACAGAAACTTTTTATTAGACATAGTCTCACTTGTTTTTATTTTTGTTGTTTATGCTTTTGTTCATATTAAAAAAATATTGCCATGACTAAATGTCAAGGAGCTTTTCCCTTATTTTATTTCGAGGACCTTTCTGGCTCCAGTTCTTATGCTTAAGACTTTAATTCTTTTTGATTTGCAAATGAAATAGAGACTAGAAAAACAATAGAAAAGATCAATGAAATTAAGCTGTCTTCTTTTTGAAGAGATAAAGAAAATTTACAAACCTTTAACTTGACTGAGAAAAAAGAGAAAAGACAAAAGGAGAAATCAAAGACATATTATAACTGATATAGAAATGAAAATATCATAAGACAGAACTATGAAAAATCATATGCTAACAATTAGACAACCTAGAATAGAATGGATTAATTCCTAGAAATATGGAGCCAATCAAAACTAAATCATGAAGAAATAGGGAATCTGAACAAAGCAACTAAATATTAGTAAGGAAATTTAATAAACAATAAGTAATAAAATCTCTCAACAAGAAAAGGCTATGACCACATGATTTCGTTGTTGAATTCTACCAGTAAATTAATATAGATTCAAATATACTCAACATAATATTAGCAAACTGAATTAAATAATCACACACAATAAGCAAGTAGAATTTATTCCCGGAATGTGAAGATGTTTCAACTTACCTAAAATAATAGATGTGATATATCACATTAATAGAATGAAATGTAAAAACCATATGATAATCTCAATAGATGCAGAAAAAACATTTGAAAAAATACATTCAAGATGAAATTCTAAGCAAACTGAGTATAGAAGGAAGATACCTCAACATAAAAGCCATATATAACAAACCCCAGCTAACCTTATACTCAATGGTGAAATGGTAAAAGCTGTTTCTCTAAAATCAGGAATGAGAAAAGGGTGCCCATTTTCACCACTTGTATTCAACATAGCACTGAAAATCCAAACCAGAGAAATTAGCTAAGAAAAAGAAATGAAAAGGATGAGGTACATTGTTTTTATTTACTGATGACATGATGTTGTATATAGAAAATCCTAAAGACTACCACAAAAAGATATTAGAACTAATCAATAAATTCAGTAAAGCTGTCCTACAAGAATCAGTTGCATTTATATACACTAACAAAATATCTAAGAAAGAAATGAAGGAACTGATCCCATTGACAATAATATCAAAACAATAAAATATATAGGAAAAAATTTAACCAAGAGTTGAAGAGTCCATTACTAAAAAGTACAAGGTTTTGTTGAAAGAAATTGAAGAAGACACAATAAATGGAAAGACATTCTGTGTTCAAGGATAAGAACTAATATTGTTAAAAGGTCAGTACTACCCTAATCTATCTATATACGCAAGTGTAATCCCTATCAAGATCCAAAGTGGAATTTTGGATATCTAGTTGAGATCTCTATCAAAAACTTAATAACAATTTTCACCGAAATAGAAAAACCGGATCCTAAAATTTGTACCATAGGACTTCAAAATACCCTGAATAGCCAAAGCAGTCCTCAGAAAAACAAAGCAAGAGGCATCACATTTTCTAAATTTTAACCTGTACTAATCAAAACAATATGATATCATCATAAAAAATGACACATAGAGCAATGGAACAGTATCAAAAGCCCAGAAATAAACGCTTGCACATACTATCATCTAATATTTAATGAGGAAGATAAGATTATTTACCAAGGAAAGGATAACCTTTTCGATAAATAATGTTGTAAAAAGTGGATAATCTCATGAAAAAAACTGCAAGTGGACCTCTATCTTAAACTATTCACAAAAATTAACTCTTACGGATTTTTAAATAGATTTCTAAAAGGGGAGTAATGTTTTCTTTGCTGGTCTTGGGGAATTTGTAAGTTATTAATAGATTTATAGGTAGAAAAAATTACTCAAAAGTATAACATCCAATATAATTATATATAAGGAAAGAATATAGTGAACCACATCCCTACTCAGTAACATATAAACTCACAATATCATATTATTACAATTTTGTCATTACTGAAATTGTAGATTGCTTGGGGATTGAATACTACTAGTAAGTGGATAAATAAAATCGTTATAAAATAAAAATTAATTGACATTCTTACAGAATTAATAGAAATAAGTATTAGTTGTTGACCTTATAAAAATTAATGTTGGGGGAATTAAAAACATTACAAATGAGACAACAAAACTTAGAGTTGAAATTATTAATATTAAACATGTGAGAAACTATATATTTATATTCTGCAAAATTAAATAGATGCATACATTATATTTATATTTTGAAATACTTGTGAAAACTATATTTTATGTACTTATATTTGACCATATTTTTAGTAAAACTTTTAACTCATATACAATCTGTATATCATAGAATAAATTGCTTGATAGCAAAATTATTTTCTAGTAAAGAGTTAATATTTTCAGAACATTTTCACATAATAGTTCAGAATGTAGGATGAATTGAAGGAAATGAGGGAAAATGTTACTATACAACAGAGATAATTTTACTCAAAAATATAATCTAAGATTATCAACTAGTTTATTTTTAGCATTTTTGAGTACTATTTTTCCTTTCTCTCAAAACAATTGGATTTTTAGTTTCAGTGATAGCAAGTACATAAACAAAATCACTAAAGATTTAATATAGGAATACATCCCTGCAAAAACAGAGCAAAGCAAAATTATCATCTATAGCAAGAGAAAAAGAAGTCGTCAGTCTCGGCATGCTTAAAAGTTAACTCCAGAGGAAACTGAAAAAGAAATAATAACTAGCACAGATATGTATAGTAGCTTAGTGCTCTGTAAATGCTTTATATGTGTACTCTCAGATCCCCATTTCTGTGCATGACCAGCAACTGGCAGCCCATTATTTCTCTGTATATTTCATAATTTTAGTGTAATTGGGTGACTGATGTCAAGTTTCAAAGATACACATTACTCAGTGTAATATTTGATGAGGTGTAAAGTACTTGCCAATGCCTGATGATTGAGGAAAGTGCAAATATTGTTGAACTATGTATTCTTTCAAAGATGTTTATAGTGTAGTAGTTTAAAATAGAATGGAGATGTATAATCACTGTCAGGAGTGTCACATTTTTTAATAATAAAAGACTACATTGAAGATGTTATGAGGTATAATAATTAGAAAATTCATTCTGCATCTATTGATAAGCTATCTTTCATAAATTGAAGAGATAGATCTCCTAGAAAGTGAGGTATCTAAACTTTATTTCGGGGGAGAAGAGGCTAGTGAGAAGCCAATAAAGAATTCAGAAGGGAATGAAATTAGTGAAGTGCTAATAAAATGTATGCTAATTTATATGATTTCAGTATAAATTTCTCAAACTGTGGAGCAATGTGAACTTCAATACATGGACAAAGTTTTAAAACTCAAAAGAGATCCCTAGAAATGGTTAAAGTGGTGACCAGGTAAGTTTTATGTCTGAAAAATATATGATTACAGTAGAGAAGTCTATCTAGATTAGAGTCTTAATTCCACTCATTAGCATTTATAGTTTAATATACCTTATATTCTTTTATCTCTAATATTTAAGGAAAATTTTTTGGCAATAAGCAAGGATATTGACCAAGACACTGCCTTCTTGCTTCTGCGTTCTCTTTGAGGGAGACAAATAAGGAGTCCTAATAAAGTCGTAAGATTTCCCCTACAACCACTTCTGTATGAAAACCCAAGGATCAGGCTTTAAGGAAAACCTAAATTACTGAGATTATTTCTCCCCTAATACCAGCGAAAGCTGGAAGACAAACTTTCTGATTAAAAAGCAGTTGCCGGGATTCTTTGTTCTAAATTAAAGGAATTTCATTCCAACACCTTAGTTCATTGCATTAAAATCTATAGTTTTGTAATCTGAAGACCCCAATGAGATTTTGGAGTATATTTTACTTTTAAGAGATATCAAGGAAGAAAATAGTTATTTTGCATTTGTAAAAGAAATAGACTGAAGGAAGTTATGAATTCCCTTTCTGTTGTAAGTCTTAAAGTAATATTTTCCTAAGTGGCTAGGCAGATTTCAGAAACCCTAATGGGCATGGCTGACAAAGTTGTATACATGTAAATACAAACACAGATTGCCTAAATATTTTTTGAAGAAACTGAATACATATAATGTATATTATATCAAAATATGTATATATTATATAATATGTAATATATACAACATATTTAATATATGCCTATATATAACTTACATTATATACAATAGAAATCCACATATTATTACTAACATTGAAATAAAATGCTTGGGTATAGCTAATCCAACTCAGGGGATGCCTTAGAAGATATCCTTGTGTTCAGTTTTCACCTGTCTCTAGCTCCTCTGTAATCAGCTAAGATTTACTGCCTGAAGGCAAGGGGTACTGTCAATTTGACTTTTTCATGTCCAGTGGAATCTATTTTAGCCTTCATATTTTATATTCAATTAATGAATACATGAAAAATACTGTATATGAAAACACTACTTTTCAAAAAAAAATAACTAGAGTAGGGATAAGCAAACTTTTTATGGAAAAAAATACTAGTAAATATTTGGAGTTTAGAGGACCATAAAGTCTTTGTCACAGCCACTCAGCTCTATCATTATAACACCAAAGCAGCTATAGACGATATATTACAGAAATTGATGTGGCTGTGGTCTGATAAATCTTTATTTATAGAAAAAAGCAGTGGCCTGGCTTTAAACCTATAAGTCATAGTTTGCCAAACCCTAACTAGATAACAAATTCTAAGTTTACGTGTGTATGTACATATCTATGCATGTATAAATATATGTAGATGAATAAATAAAAATGTGTAATGGATATGTGTATATTCATATATATTAAAAATCTATATAGTAAATTAAAATAAAGCATTAATAAATCTTTGTACAGGGCGCCTGGGTGGTTAAGGGGGTTAAGCCTTTGCCTTCAGCTCAGGTCATGATCTCAGGGTCCTGGGACTGAGGCCCAATTGGGCTCTCTGCTCAGCAGGGCGCCTGCTTCTTCCTCTCTCTCTGCTGCCTTTCTGCCTACTTGTGATCTTTCTCTGTGTCAAATAAATAAATAAAATAAAAATAAATGTTTGTACAAAATTGGCCAATATGTTGTTTGAATAATGATTGGCAGTGAAGAGTTGGAAACATTTGTTATGTATGATATGTATTTATATATTATATAAAGTATAATGACACAATTGACTAGCATATTAAATAAGCCACAACATGTGCTAAATAAATACTGTGAAGAAAGGACAGGAAACAAATGAGTAGCTACAAAAAGAAATGAAGATAAGGGCAGGAGTAGAATGGCAGGGAAAATGAATAAAGAGAAAAGAACTAGGAACAGAATTTTAAACAAAGATCCGTTTGGATACTGAAAGATTTCATAATAAATATAATGGTAGTTTTTTAATAATAAATTAGTATTTAATAAAATATATTTTATTAAGAACAGAAAAGTATGCTACTTTTGAAAAAGTAAGAGATTGGTGTTTCAAAGTCTCTGTGGTGTGTTTATTGGCTTGAATTATCATCAGTGGCCCATGATTACCATCAGATGGGCCCCTCAGCCCATCATCAGTGTCCCATCAGTGTCCCATCATTATTCTGCCACATTAGGGACAAAGTATTTGTACACTAACTTCTTCTAGTATAAAACATACTCCTAGATAGTTATTCTGTTATGATAGGGTCCCTCTGTAGACTTGGTACTTTGATATTTCTTCTGAGTGATTTTGAACTTGATCAAGTAGTGCTTAAGCTCTACTTCCTTGCTTAGTTGCAATTTAGATTAGATGCATATACATTTTTTGAACCATAATTAATGAAGACTGGATGGCCTTCTCCACTTCATGAGAATATGACCTAAATGATACACTATCCCTTTGGTTTTATAGATGGAAAAAAGTCTGCAGAAGGTTTCTTATTTCACTAACATGTACAAAACTTAGAATATTGCCCCAGTGACTAATCAGAACTTTCTATGGTTCTGGAATTCCTCAAGGTAGGTGGTCCATGAATCTGTGCATATCTTTCAGAACAGTTTTTCTATGTTTTTACTTATTGCATGTGTTTAGGTATGAAAGTGTATTTTAAAAATAGTAAACTCTATTTGAAGGATACTTCTGAAAGATCATGGATTTTCTTGATGATGATACATATTGTATTTGGCAATATTGGATTATAGTAACCCAGAATTTGAGTAGGAATTAATAATTTTAAGCTATATAAATGTACATGAGTACCAAGTCCTAGAAATGTTTTATATTTTGCTGGGGGGTATTATTATATTGACCACCGTGCTGATGGTCTTATCCTTATATTTGTTTCTAACTATTATACATGCTATTTTATTCATACTTCAAAAAATGTAGTCCTGATAAAAACACTTAAAAATTATATGAAATAATCCTTTCCTCAAAGATTTCAACTCTAAATGGGCTAGCCTAGTCCATCTTGATGACATTAGTAGTGAAGGAAGTGTTCAGAATCCAAGGCAGGACAAGACGTGACCTTAAATACATGACAGACATCTCCATCATTTGTCATTTTATTATTTGTCATTAACAAAACATTATCAACTTGATAATACATAATACACTCTTCAACAGATGAGTTATAGTGAAACATGCTAATTTTACTTTAACTACTTTAACTTCACTACTTCTACATTCCACAATAATTCCTTACTTTAGATTTAGTAGTCTTGATTATTATTACCCCTTTGACAGTTTGACTCTGACATTCTCAATTTGGCTCTTATATTCTCAGTTCACACCTCCAACTTAGTGCAGGATATGTTTCAGACTCTCTTCTGACTACTCTTCAACCCTTTGGTTTTCCTCACCATTTCCAGATAAAATCTAGGTAATGACACTGTGACCAGATCTAAGGAAATTTCTTTTGGGTTATATCATTGATAGTTGCTCTTTAATTTTGTTTTCCACAGCTCCTTTGCTCTGCATAATCATGATAACTACTAGACATCCAAATCATAGTATAAAACATATCAATGGAAAATACCAAACAGTGGGAAAAGCATCCTAAGATGGCAAAAATCATCCTAAGAGAACTTTTAACATATTTTAGGTGCCTTATTACAATATCTACCTAAAAGAAGGTTTTTTTTTTTTTAAGATGCTCTGGAGGCTCAGGAAAGGTTACCCCAAAATATGTCACAATGGCATAATGATTATTTTGAACTGAAATTACTTTAAGTTTTTATTTAAATTCTAGTTAGTTAACATACAGTGTAACATTGGTTTGGGGAGTAGAAATTAGTGATTCATCACTTATGAACACCCAGTGTAACACCCAGTGCTCATCACAAGTATCCTCCTTAATAACTACCACCATTTAGCCCCTCCCCTGCCTAACTCCCCTCCAACAACTCTCAGTTTGTTCTTTATATTTAAGAGTCTCCTATGACTTGCCTCCTTCTCTCTCTCTCTCTTTCTCTCTTTTCTTTCCTTTATGTTCATCTGTTTTGTTTATTAAATTCCACATGGATAAAATCATATATATGTCTTTCTCTGACATTTTGCTTACCATAATACACTCTAGTTCCATCCACATTGTTACAAATGTCAAGATTTCATTCTTTTGATGGCTGAGTAATATTCCATCATATATACATGTATGTATGTATTTAACTTCTTTATCCAGTCATCAGTGGATGGATATTTGGGCTCTTTCCATAATTTTACTATCATTGATAATGCTTCTATAAACATTGGGGTGCCTGTGCTCCTTTGAATCAATATTTTTGTATCCTTTGGGTAAATACCTAGTAGTACAATCACTGGCTTACAGGGTAGTTCTATTTTTAACTTTTTTGAGGAAGGACTGCACCAGTTTGCATTCCCACCAACAATACAAGAGGGTTTCCTTTTCTTGGTATACTTGTCAACATCTGTTATTTTCTGTTAATTCTAGCCATTTAACAGTTGTAAGGTGATATCTCATTGTAGTTTTAATTTGTATTTTCCTGATAATGAATGACATTGAGTGTCTTTTCATGTGTCTGTTCACTATATGTCTTCTTGGTTTTTTTGTTTGTTTCTTTGTTTTTAAAGATTTTACTTATTTATTTGACAGAAAGAACAAGAGAGCAAACGCAGAGGGAGCAGTAGAAGGAAAGGGAAAAGCAGACTCCCTGCCAAGCATGGAGCCAGATGTAGGGCTTGATAATAGGACCCTGGGATCATGACCTAAGCAGAAGGCAGATGTTAACCATATGAGCCACCCAGGCACTGCTATATGTGTCTTTTGAGAAAAAAAAAAAACAAAAAAAATTATCATGTCTTCTGCCCCTTTTTAAGTGGATTATTTCTTTTTTGGGTCTTGAGTTTGATAAGTTCTTTATACATTTTGAATACTAACCCTTTATCAGATATGTTGTTTCAAAATATCTTCTACCATTCTGTAGACTGTGTTTTAGTTTTGTTGTTTCCTTCATTGTGAAGAAGCTCTCTATCTTAATAAAGTCTCACTAGTTCATTTTTTATTTTGTTTCCCTTGACTTTGGAGATGTTTCTAGTAAAATCTTATTATGGCTGATGTCAAAGAAGTTACTGCCTGTGTTCTTCTCTAGGATTTTCATGGTTTCCTGTCTCACATTTCAATCTTTCATTCATCTTGAATTTATTTTTGTGTACTGTGCAAGAAAGTAGTCCACTTTCAAGGCACTTGGGTGGATCAGTTGTTTAAGTGACCAACTCCTGATTTTGGCTCAGGTCATGATTTCAGGTCCATGGGATTGAGCCCCACATTGGGTTCTGTGCTTGGTGCAGAGTCTGCTTGAGATTCTTTCTCTTCCTCTCTCTCTGTCTTCTCCCTGTTCATGCTCTCTTCTCCCTGTTCATGCTTTTTTTCTCTCTCTCTCTGTCTCTCTAAATAAATAAAATCTCAAAAAAATAATAAGAAGAAGAAAATGAAGTGGTCCAGTTTTATTCTTTTGCATGTAACTGTCCAGTTTTCCCAACACCATTTGTTGAAGAGACTGTCTTTTTTCCATTGGATATTCTTTCCTTCTTTGTCAAAGATTAGTTGACTATATAGTTGTAATTGAGATGCAAAACTGACTGGATGTAATGACCACAAGAATAGAAGAAGCAGAGGAATGAATACGTGATAAAGAGGATAAAATTATGGAAAGTAATGAAACTGAAAAGAAGTGGGAAAGAAAAATATTGAATCATGAATGTAGACTTAGGGAACTCAGTGACTCCATAAAGTATAATAACATTTGTATTATAGGAGTCCCAAAGAAGAAAAGTGAAAAAGTGGTATAAGGTTTATTTGAGCAAATTATAGCTGAAAACTTCTCTAATCTAGGGAAGGAAACAGACATCCAGATCTAGGAGGCACAGAGAACTCCCATCAAAATCAACAAAAGTTTACAAACACCAAGGCAGAGCACAGTAAAATTTGCAAAATAAAGAGATAAGGAAAGAATCCTGAATTAAAGTTATTTAAGAAAGAGCCAGTGTAAGAATAACACTCTGATCTCCCTTTCTCCAGAAAGCAGGAAATAAATCTCCCATGTGAAATGTACCATGTGAAAAATATCTGGAGATAGAGAGAGTTCCTTATTGTCACAGACAGGGATCAGGGCTGAGAAATCTATATAAACAAATCTTAATGCTTATACTAATTTACTGTACTAGACTAAATTCTGTTTGCGGATTGAAGCTCCCAAACTTAAGTTCTCTTTGTCCTGTCAGTTTCTCACAGATTTATGTGGGTTTTTTGTAAAGATTTGCATGCCTTGGTCATTTCTTCAGGCTCAGTTTTATTACTGGGCTTCTGTGTGCATAAAACTAAAATTTGTTTTATTTCTTTTCTCCTGTTAATCTATCTCATATCAATTTAGTTCTTAGAACAACCAAAAGAATCTTGAAGGTTAGAGAACATTTTTTTTTTCCCTCTCCAACAATGTCAATGCTCCAACCATTGGGATAATGAGAGTGTAGAACAAAGCTTTATTCTCAAGATAAAAATGGAATAAAATGGCATCAAGCAGGGAAACTGGAAAATAATCACAGTGCAATAGGCAAAGAGACAATGTGTTCTTTGATTGGTAGCAAAATATCATATAGACAAGTTCAGGATGGGTAAAATCTGACTTGTTTTTGGAATCACAGTCCTGAGCTAAAGTGTGAAGTGGCAAAAATGGTACTGAATCTTAAGTCTTGTAGGTGTGCATAAACCAAAAATATACTTCAAGCTCTTGTCCAGACTAGGGAAGAATTCTGGAAGCCTGATAAACTGGTTCTACAGGCTAGATTATTCAATAAACAAACGAAAGAACTGTGAAAAAGAAAGGTAGATAAATGAAGAAATGAAGAAAGGATTCATAGTTTATTTTTCTAGGTAATTTCATATCAAATTTAGAGGTGAGAAATGTTGACAAGCACTATAATGTGAAATAAATGAGATGAGATAGCAGCTATTTTTTTTTTTCCATCTGAATAATTATCTCAGAAGGGATATACTTGATGTTGATACTGAAAGTTCAGATGTGGTTCTTGGGGTTCAAGAAAGTCAAAATCCAAGAGAATAGCATAGTAACTTACTATTCTAACTTATTGCATATAACATTCAGTAAAATACTTGAAAATATAAGCTATTTCTTCTTTAAACGTTTGTTTTATTTTAGTGAAATTTATCAATCCTGAAATTTTTTTCATAAAATATAACTCATTTCCTCCTCCCTAAATTAAAGGGACTATAGAATTCCAGACTGTTTTGAAAATTGTTCTCAATTCTGCACTAATCTGTTTCCATGAAAATTTCCAAAATTGTTCCAGCATTTTTTGTGTTTTTTATGATCTTCTAAACAGAATTTTACCAGGTTTAACAGTTAACTTCTCTGTATTGTTAGTGTTTGTTTATAATCAATGAAATAATACTAAGGTTAAAATATTGCTGCAGGTTTTTTGTGGGGTTTTTTTTTTTTAATTCTCTTTTCCTCCTTCATTACACCCTGGCACCTAATTGCCTAAAGGTTGAATTGAATTATAATTTTCATTAAATACAATAAAATATCAATAAATAAATGATATAAATATCATTAAATGTATTGAATATAAATAATATAATGTGTTTTATTCTTTAAATATTTTATTTATTTATTTTTGAGAGAGAGAGAGAGCACTAACTGGGAGGGGGAGGGGAGAAGCAGGCTCCCCGTTGAGCAGGGAACTGAATGTGGGACTTGATAGTAAGAGTCTGGGATCATGACCTGAGCCAAAGGCAGATGCTTAACAAACTGAACCACCCAGGGATACCTATTTTATTTATATTTGAAAGGAAAGGTGACAAAGAAGGTTTCATTGGTGATATTTTTCATGCTATAAAAGGAGATAATGAGGTGGTCAAATAAATATTCAAAGCAAAGTTTACCATTTCTTTCTTTTCATTTCTCTTATGAATAACCATTGCTGTTTCATTAGAAAGTTTTAAAAGTATTTTGACTATATCAACTATATAATTTTTTAAAGTTAAGTGACCTAAAAAGATATGATTTACTGCTGAAAGGTAGAAAACAGAACCCTAAACAATCTTCCTGACATGCTTCAATTTGTCATTGAAGCATCTCATAAGAATGCATTAAAAGATTGATAAAGGTCCCCCAACAGGTGATTCTAAGGAATATTACTCCATTTTTAATAGTCTAATTCTTAGTAGAATAAATGATAACAATAATATGACCTGAAAGTAAAAGTTTTGAGAAGTCACTTGCTGAACTAAGTCTTGGACTTTTTTTTTTTTCAGTCTGTTTGCTGCTGATATAACAAGAAATCAGTTTGGTGATATTCAATTTTTTTTCTTTTGTTTATGTCACTGACCTAGAATGGTGAACAATGAGGACAAGGGTTATAGGAACCTACTGTTGGAACCACTGCATCCAACAATATCAGAAGTCTGGCTTCATCTGCCTCCAATTGCTTTTTTTTTTTTTTAAGATTTTATTTATTTGACAGAGAGAAACACAGCCAGAGGGGGAACACAAGCAGGGGGAGTGAGAGAGGGAGAGGTAGGCTTCCTACCGAGCAGAGAGCCCGATGCAGGACTTGATCCTGGGTCTCCGGGATCATGACCTGAGCTGAAGGCAGTCGCTCAACCAACTGAGCCACCCAGGCGCCCCATGCCTCCATTTTCTGAGGCTTATATAAATTTTATAAAATGTTCCAAATTCCAAGAAAATCAATAATATTTACTGTATACCTACTATGCTTTAATTATTATGGTTTACATTGTAAAGAACATAAGTTTTTCAAAAGACATTGGTGCCATAAATTCTGCCCTTTTTTGCTGTTATATTTCCTCTTTGCAGGCTAGAGAGAGACAGAGAGAAAAATGAAAAAAAAAATATTTTATGGTGTGGTAGGTTAATTTCCTTAGAAGCTTTATTTTTCATTTCTCCCTGGATCTACACATTTTGTCTTTTAATTTTGCAAGCCTCTCCCATTCTGATTCTGATCTTGCTCATGTAACTTGCTTTGGTCAATAGTATGAAGGTATGATACAAGCAGAGACTTGATAAAGCATTTGCAGTTTTTCTTGCACTATTTTCCCCTTTGCTGTCATTGTGAAAAAGACATACAACAACACTCTACATATATCAGTCAAGTTTACCTCAGCACCTCAACAGAGGTCTGTAACATTAACCAACAGCCAGCTGACCTATGGACATGTGGACAAATGCTATTAATATTAGCAGGCTCTCATATCCAACCACCCTAGATTCATAATCAATGGATACTATTAGTGTATGCCACTGAAACTTTTTTTCTTATAGAGCATTATTATGGTAGTAAATACTTAAACAAATAGTACTAAATTTTGTTGAAGATTCTCAAATTTTAGGTTTCTCTGAGGACTGAATCAGAAATTATATGATAATTCTGCACTTAATAATCTCCAGTAGTTGTTTATTATGATTCCTTCACAAATTCCCATAGAATAGTTTAAATTTAAGGTAGTATGTATGAACACAAATAAGAGTGTTAGATAAATAGTTAAGCCAGTCATAAAGAGATGTGTTTAACTGAAATAAATGTCAACATAAACACCCATATGTTGATACACATACATATGTCAGCAAACTTCTAGTTTTAGGGACACATTTTCCTTTAGATTTTAGGTAGACTATCATAGACTTTTATTATATATAATCTGAGCAATTGCATATATCATCTCCATATTTCTAACACTTTGGAGGATGTGAAAATGAGGATGAATGACTAAAACTTTTCCTGACTGATCCATTCAGCCACTTACACTTCTGATGCCATTAGTCACAGGTAATCCTGTTTCAGTAATTCATTTCTAGTGACTGTCATTTTCTCTTATTTTCTTCTTCATGTTCAGGATATATCTCTTTTCTTCATCCCTCCATAGTGTCCTTGTATATATGAAATTTATTGAATGTTTCTAGAAGGCAGAGTATAATTACAACACAGGACATAAAACAATTTTAAATTCTTCCCATTCTAAAAACATACCTGTATTTTCACCTGAAAGATATGTCCCCTACCCCTCTATCATCTTATTGGCTCCTTTTTCTAGTCTTTTTTTATCATTATAAATTTCCTCACCTACTAAGCACTATACACACAAATCTGCAGCTACTGTGAACAGCAATTCTCCAACATGGCTATAGTTATTTTTTAACATAAAACAATTTACTTTGTTTGTTTGTTTGTTTTTCCCCTTTATTTCTGACATTTTCCTGGAGGGAGTAATGTTGGTTTGGCAAGTGATTTAATTCACTTTTCACTGGCCTATCAGAATTATTTCTAGAACAACCATAGCAACAATAAAACAACAAAGGTTGCTCTTTCTACCTGAAATTATACATGATTATTCAAAAAACTTATTTAAATGGTATTTATGCATACAAATATGTGTATATATGTGTGTGTATGTGTGTACGTGTATACATGTATATATTTAAGACATATTTAAATGCATGAATATGTGTATTGTGTATAAAAATTTACAGATAATATTCAATGTAGTTATGATATCAACTCTTCTAGCACATGGTGACTAAGGTACTGATAAAATATTAAGAAGATATAATTAAGTGAAACAGTCTTGTTTGGTGCTATTTAGATAGAATTCTTTGGTTGCCATAGTCACATTGTATTTTGGTTGTCTTCTCTGCTCATCTCACTATGTATAAAATTTTTCTTTTTTTGGATGTGCTTTAAATTTCAAATATAAGGAAGTACCACAGCTAAGAGTTTACTCTTTCAACTTTAGATGAAGAAAGTTATCTATGCTTATTCTGGGTCCAGATGAATGATTGCTCTACCATAAGTGTGAGGTTAAGATTTTTATTTTAAAAACCTAATAAATAAGAGACAAAATGGTTTGATTTAGAATAGATCAAGGGCATATTAGAATGTATGTATCTAAGCCTTACTGTTGATTTTCAGTCACTTATTAAAGAAAAAATCTGGGGGCACCTGGGTGGCTCAGTTGGTTAAGCAACTGCCTTCGGCTCAGATCATGATCCCAAAGACCTGGGATCAAGTCCCACATCAGGCTCCCTGCTTGGCAGGAAGCCTGCTTCTCCCTCTCTCACTCCCCCTGCTTGAGTCCCCTCTCTGGCTGTGTTTCTCTCTGACAAATAAATAAAATCTTTAAAAAAATAAAGATAAAATCTGGTATAATGAACATTAGTCATATTAGTTTTTGCCGCCCTTCCTTTGACTATTCCTTTTATATTTTAGAACTCTAATTTAATTTTTTATTCTTGTATATGTGGATATATTTTACAATCTCATTATTCTTAAGTCTGTTAATTAGATGTGTTAGGAAATATTAGTGTTTACAACTGCCACAAAAATTGTTCTGTGGGATTTTTATTTACATCCATCTTATTATTTGATAATTATCATGTCACTGAGTGAATGGAAAAAAATAATGCAGCTATGATAATATCTAGGAAAGTTTTCCTTAACTACAAAGTAGACTCTGTATATGTAGTCAAAGAGGAGATGGAGGGTACCAGAGGATACTGAGGAGTGGAAGAATGTCATTTCAGTGCTCTGCCTAGTAATAACAACAAAAGGGATATTAAAGCTGTTTTATACAGTGAAGATAAATAAGAATTTGGGTCCCTCAGGGTTGACCATTTGGAGTAAAATGTCTTTAAAAGTATTCAAAATGGAGGCACCTGGCTGTCTCAGTCAGTAGAGAGTATGACTCTTGATGTTGGGGTTGTGAGTTCAAGCCCCATGTTGGATGTGGAGATAACTTACAACTAAAATCTTAAAAAAAAATCAACATGATAAGTTCTGAATTATAGTTTGGTACAAAGCAAGTAAAACATGCACATTGATGATGTCTTGCCATCCTGAAAAATCATGGTTTACTACAAAGGGATCTGGCAGTAAATAGGAGAGACAATGTGGCTCGATTGGAAAATTTTCAATATATTAAGTGAGGATTCAAGTCAGAGCTGTAAATGGGAATGACTCCTCAAAGCCTCCTCAAAGGCAGTGACTGAGGAAAACAAAACAAAACAAAACAAAAATACTGCTTTATTTATGAAGTGGTATGCTTATTATTTTTCTAAGGAAGGATGAGAAACAGCTGATCTCTAAAAGTTAATTCCATCTCTAAGATTGTCAAACTTTAGTTATGAGTATTGTCTCTCCCCCACCCCCACTTTGTTTTTTTTCCTAGTATATGTTATCATACTTTTCCTTTCCTTTCATTTTCAACAAACTGATTACAATGACAACATTTGGATCCAGGCAAGATGACAGAAGACTAGGGGACCTTGTCTCATCTGGTCCTTTGAATTTAGCTGGATATCTGTCAAACCATTCTGAACACCCACAAATTCAGCCTAAGGTGTAAGAAAATATATCTGGAAATCTACAAGTAGAAAAGGGACTACTTTTTGCAATTTAGGAGGTGCAGAAGTCATGAAACTGTGGGGAGATATCAGAAGATAAATGGAGGAGGAGAGAGCCTCCATAAGCTGGCTATTAGAAAGTGATAAAACACTTGAATGCAAAATTGGAACCCTTAGAAACCTGCTCCAGTGAGAGACATCCCTTTCTGAAAGGGACTTAGGGGATAAAAGAGGCAGACTTCTAGGTAGATCACTGTGGTCTCAGGATCCCAGGAGACACAGAACAAACAGGGGTACCTAAACAGGTAGAGTGCCCAAGTAGTGGAGAGGGGAAACTGGTTATGGTCAGCAGATCCAGAAGGGCCTCTCAGCTCAGCTTACAATAAACTATGAGCTGGGTGGTTAAGTGACAGCTCTTTGTCTGAGCACCCTGAAAAAGACTGGAACATGAGGCCTGTTTACCATCCCCTGAGAGGGGAACATGTGACCATGACTTGGCAACAACTTTCAGGGCTATAGTGACCCCAGAAATAACCGTACGGTGGCACCCAGCTTGACCTGGGAGCAGTGGAACTGGATGTGTGCATGACCCCGCAACTGTTCACAGTCTTGAAGACAAAAAAGGGAGTGCCTCTCGTGGGTCCCTGGGACTCCCCATGGGAAGATTGCAGTGGGTGTGCACAGCTAGTGTCTACAGAGTTTGTCACATAAATAAAATGAAACTTCTTTGTCCCAGAGGTTTATTGAAGAATGGGAACCTCAATCTTTTTTTTTCTTTTTATTTAATTTTATTTTTGGTGTTCCAAGATTCATTGCTTATGCCCCACACCCAGTACTCCACACAATATGTGCCCTCAGTGCCCACCACCAGGCTCTCCCATCCCTGCACCCCCTTCCCTCCAACACCCTCAGTTTGTTTCTGAGTCCAAAGTCTCTCATGTTTCATTTCTCTCCCTGAATTATCCTACTTAATAGGATAGGACAGTAGGAGAAGTACTCCTACTGTCCTCTATATTACCCCTTATGCACCGCAAGTAAGTGAAACCATGTGATACTTGACTTTCTCTACTTGGCTTATTTCATTCAGCATAATCTCTTCCAGTCCAGTCCATGTTGCTACAAAAGATGGATATTCATCCTTTCTGATGGAGGCATAGTATTCCATTGTATATATGTACCACATCTTCTGTATCCATTCATCTGTTGAAGGGCACCTTGGCTCTTTCCACAGTTTGGCTATTGTGGCCATTGCTACAATGAACATTGGGGTACATACGGCCCTTCTTTTCACTACATCTGTATCTTTGGGGTAAATACCCAGTAGTGCAATTGCGGGGTCATAGGGTAGCTCTATTTTTATTTTTATTTATTTTTTTTACTTTAAATTTATTTTATTTTTTCAGTGTTTCAAGATTCATTGCCCATGCCCCACACCCAGTGCTCCATGCAATAGGTGCCCTCAGTACCCACCACCAGGCTCTCCCATCCCCCCACCCCTCCCTCCAAGTCCCTCAGTTTGTTTCTGTGTCCAAAGTCTCTTATATTTTGTTTCTTTCCCTGAATTACCCTACTTCCCATTTCCTTTCCTTCTCCTACTGTCCTCTACATTACCCCTTATGCACCGCAAGTAAGTGAAACC